>BLKR01003594.1:39948-138900 GCA_011170035.1 Teleogryllus occipitalis | reverse complement strand
AGGTTTTCCTCTCTGTCTATACGTCTGTCAGTGAACAACTTGTGAGCTAATGTAACCCTATGCGGGTTCCCATCTTTATACGAGTACATAGGGAGAATCAACAATTGAAAAGGTAATTAAATTTTTAATCGCCAATTGAAAGCCCGTGCATTCCAAACTGTTTCAGGAGCAATATGCCCCCTCCATCTCTTGAACCCAGCTACCGTGCTTTGGCACAGATACCACTCGCCACACACACACACACACACACACACACACACACACACACCTCTTTACGCCTCTAAGTTCTTGCCCTACTTTATCCTCCTCACCCGGAATTGTCTCCCCCAAACTCCCTGCCCTTCCTATCGCAAACCTCCCCGCTATAAAGCTTTCCATCACGAATCTCCCCGCCTCAAACTTTCTCACCAAGATCCTTCTCAAAGTAAAACGTCCCATCACGAACCTCCCCGCCGCGAACCTCCCCGCCGCCAACGTCCCCGCCGCTAACCTCCCCGCCGCCAACCTCTCCGCCGCCAACCTCCCCGTCGCCAACCTCCCCGCCCCCAACCTCCCCGCCCCCAACTTCCCCGCCCCCAACCTCCCCGCCCCCAACCTCCACACCACCAACCTCCCCGCCCCCAACCTCCCCGCCACCAACCTCCCCGCCCCCAACCTCCCCGCCACCAACCTCCCCGCCACCAACCTCCCCGCCACCAACCTCCCCGCCACCAACCCCCCCGCCACCAACCTCCCCGCCACCAACCTCCCCGCCACCAACCTCCCGCCACCAACCCCTCCTGCCACCAACCTCCCCGCCACCTAACCTCCCCTGTGCCACCAACCCTCCCCGCGCCACCAACCCCTGCCACCAACCTCCCTGCCACCAACCTCCTGCCACCAACCCTCCTGCCACCAACCTCCTGCCACCAACCTCCCCGCTGCCAACCTCCCTGCCACCAACCTCCCCGCCACACCAACTCCTGCCACCAACCTCCTGCCACCAACCTCCCCGCCACCAACCTCTCCACCACCAACCTCTCCACCACCAACCTCCCCGCCACCAACCTCCCCGCCACCAACCTCCCCGCCAACAACCTCCCCGCCACCAACCTTCCCGTCACGAACCTCCCCGCTACGAACCTCTCCGCTATGAACCACCCCTCCTCGAACATCCCCGCTACGAAGCTCCCTGCCACGAATCTCCTGGTACCAATATCATCGCCCCCTCTCCATTGCACACGGCTGCCCAACTGCCAGACGAAATACTCCGCGCACTCCCTTCCTGCCTGTCGCCCTTTGCCTTCTGCTTTATTTGTCTAATTTAAAATTCGACAGAGCCGCTCCATCGCGATGACAATTGAATTTCGCCGCTGATCGCAGACTTGCGGGGTGGGGTGGGGGCGGGGCGGAATGCCCGTCACCGGTGGCTGCCAGCGCGCACCCCGCCAGCGGCTGCCCTGTGGGCCCAACTCAGCCACCGATGACATAATCGGTGCAGTTGATGTCTCTAACGTTTAATGAGTGCTAACGAGTGATGTTTCCGAGAGCGTTAACTGTTGTGGCCATTGTTCGCATACGTGTTGTGCGTAGTATATCTCGGGATGGGGTGGTGTTCTTCCGCACCCGAACGTGGTACGGCGCCAACCTACCAGTTAGTGTGCAGGGACGTCCCTTCAGACATCTCCCTCCAGCGCTCACGATCCCAATTGGGGATACTCTAAATATTCCCGTCCGGTGTGCCAACATATGTGGTAGTGTAATAGGAGCAAGTGTGAGTGTATGTAAGGGGACAAGTGTGAACAAGAACGAGGAAGGAAAGATCGCGCGCGCTCCGTGGCTCTTTTACTTGGGTACTGCTACGGTATTCGCCTCATATTGATTGTAGAAACGATGAAAAACTACCAGAGCATCTGGTCACAAGAACTCTCCTCCCAATTCGTCTGAATTCGACATAGCTATTTAATAATGTCCAAATTCAATCAGTCGTCACCGTCAGTAATAGAATCCTAGCAATATCCAGAAACAGTCACCGTAGTGACAAAAACTATTACCCTGAGCCAAATCAGCCGGTTGCTACCATTAAGCCACTTGTTGACAAAGAACGAAGGAAGACCTTCGAAATGTCTTTTATATATACGCACACACAAATCTATTGCTTTTCAGCTTCATGGTTTCTACGCTGCATTGATAGTCTCTCGTCTCTTTTTGTCTGTTTTTTGTATTATCAGGGAAGAGGTTATTCCGTAACTTAGAATTGGGGGAGAACTGTGGAATAGGAAGGAAAGTCAAAAATGTTCCTCTGTAGGAGACAATACGATAAACCTATTTTGTTTACACTCCGCCAGCCGAAATGTAGATCTACGCCTAATCTCACGTGCCAAGTGTGGTGGAACACCGCCATCTCCTTGTTATAACATGCAATACACTCACGAGTCCATTTACTATAGATTGATTAATTGATTTATTATTTGGCATGTCCGGGTGCGTCAACTTCTAGTCGAGTAGTCCCGTAATCGCGGTGCATATTCCTCCTCGGAAGGTGGCAGTGTTCTTACCCCCCTGGATGGTGAGATACGGTGGCGACCTACATGCCGACAAGCGGTTGTTTTTCCTAAACGAGGTATTTCCCACCAGCGGAGACAGCACTCCTCAGCCGGGACAAACTCTTAAGCTCAAGACTGGTCTGACGACATGTGTGGTAGTGTAGTGCATGTACATGTAAAAGTGTGTAAAAAACGGGGAGGATAGGTCAAATAGGAAGGAAAGATTGCGCGCAGTCCGTGGCCCGTTTGTTAGGGTACTACTTCCGCATTTGCCTTATATTGGTCAATGAAACCACAGAAAACTATCGATTAGAGGAGACTGTCCCTAAAATTCTTTTTCAGGCAGCGGCTGAATTCAACTCAGATATACAACTAGTGTCAAAAATCCTGCTACCGTCGGGACTCGAACCCTAGGACCTCCCAGCCAGAGGCTCCGCAGTGTCTTTAGTTGTAGCACTGAACCACTTAAGTCGGTCATAGCGGTTGACAAGACTGGAAACACTTAGTAATAGCCGCTAGCCATCGTAGGTCGGCGCCGGATCTCGCCATCCAGCGGGAGAAAATCACTGCTACCTCCCGATGAAAAAGCATGAACTACACTTACGGGACTAATGACCTAAGCTGTTGACGCGCCCGGAATCACTAGCAACCAACCAACTAAATAATGGATCAATCTTACTAAAAACCGGGAGCGGTAGCTCAGTGCATCAACTGATGTCACTGCAGCGCCTCTGACCGGGAGGTCCTAGGTTTTTCGCCTAGGTCGAATTCAGTCACTGCCTGGAGGAGAATTCTAGCGGCCGGCTGGTCTGATCGGAAGTTTCTCGTGGTTTCTTCGATCAATACCAGGCGAAAGCCGGAGCAGTGCCCAAACAAACGGGCCACGGACCGCGCGCGATCATTCCTTCCTCTTCCTTGTCCTAACCTCTCCCCTTACACACACACACTTACACTAACATGCACTACACTACCACATATTCCGGGAGACCGGTCGGGAACTTAGAGCTTGTCCCGGCTGGGGTGGTGCCCCGCTGGTGGGAGAGTCCTGGTTAGGGGGAACCCCACTAGCCGACGGTAGGTTGGCGCCGGATCTCACCATCCAGCGGGGGAAGATCACCGCCATCTCCCGAGAGAGAGAAAACATGCACTACACTAACGGGACTAATGACCGAAGCAGTTGCCGCGCCCGGAAACACGAAAAAATCAATCAATCAAACTATCAACCAACCAACTAAATGGATCAATCTTACTTAAAGCAGCATTTGGGCGTTGGCATTGCAACTCGGGAGCACTGCGGCGGCCGCGTGGCCGCGGAGGCAGGGCGGAACCGCTCGCGGCGAACTCACATCCCTGGGAATGCGCCTGTATTCCATTACCGGACGGCGGCGATTGCAGATCGCACTTGTCATAACCTACGCTCTTTGAACGCCTCGCATGCCGCTTGCGCTGCCGCCCACCGAGTAGATTACATCGTTTCGGAGAGCGTCCTTTTTGCCTCGCTTTTTGGGTAGATGTAAAAAAGCGAGTTGAACGTTCTTACACGCGTTTTAATGACGCTCGGCAAGGGAAAGAGGTCGACGTACGGCCACTGAGATGGCTCTGTTGTGAAGGGGCTGGAATGGGGGCGGGGCGGGGTGAAGAGGTGCAAGTACAGCCCCTCACTCAACCTACGTAATTCTATTTGTTTTACATTTTTCGAGCAAAGGGTTCATATAATTGGTGCATTATCTGCTGGAATGAACAGAATTATTTACGTAGTGTCGGTAGCCACTCCTCGTAAATACCTATTATTTCTTTTCCCACAAGTTAATTGCATTTCGTTTCACTTTGTGAGCTAAATACGCGACCGCAACTTTTCTATAATAAACTTTTATGCCATATTACTATGATTTACAAGTCTGAAAGATTATTGGGTTTACGTTTTGCGTCAATAAATGTGCTAACATGGTTTTTCAGTAGGGTTCATTGACATTAACGTCACTTCCAAGTAATATATGAGAAATAGTTTACAATATCTCAAAATATTTAAATGGTTCTCAAATGCCATAAATTCAATAATGTCTGTTCAGTAATTTCTGCACCTGGCCTTACGCACTTGATGCATTTAAGCTTCCTCTTACGGTGCTTTTGTTGTGAAATGTTCACCTTAACTATATCATCAAAGTAAATTAAAAGCTCCCCCAGAGAGTGAGCTACAACCTTTTTCTGAGAACTGAAAAAAGAGCAATGGGAAAGAAGGCGAAGCGGCAAGAACGATCCTTTTTAAAGATTGTAGCACGCTCTGGAAGAGTGAAAAAGGTTCACATCATATTTCGTATTTTCCTTTCATCAACACTATCTAGAACATTTTATTTTCAGAATTCCTCTACATCGAACGCCATGTATCTTATAGTTTAATTCGTGATTCATTTCTGAAACGATGATTGTTCAATCAATTGAATCAAGACACGGTGTGACGGTATATCTCAAAATATTTAAACACATAACTTATATTTTCCCATTATATTGCCTTGGTATGCATTCATATCAGAAATGTAAGACCCGAGAGATTGCATTATAACTAGGAGGCATATTTTGTTGACCTAGAACATTGCAAAAAATGATCAATAAAATGCTCTTAAAATGCTTTAAATGCCCTTAAACTATGACGCTTTAAGAATGTCCTTTGATTCTGTGGTGGCAGCGGAGATTTTGTGGTACTCCATGATAAACTATCTGGGGTCAATGACATAGTCAAGGTATCTACCACAATAGTATTTACTACTACAATACTATTGTGGTAGATACCTCATTGACAGTAAACTCAGCTTGCAAAACTTTTAAACAAGAAATCTCTGTCTTTAGTTATCCCGAAATCGTCTGAACCGACAATGGCGCTGATATGTCACAAGAATTACATTCAAGGGCTGTCAAAACAATTTCTGAGGGAACAAATAGAATATGCCACTGAGTAATTCTGTGAAGAACATTTGCATCTCGTAAATATTATTTGAAACAAGTACCATTAAAATGACATTAAAATCGATTAAATCACCAAAAAATGCGTTAGAAATGATGAAAAAAGGTAAAAAATGACTGTAAACGAAATCGACAAAATAGGCAAAATAATGACCAATAAAAATGGGTCATTTACTTTTTTCATAACATAAAATGAATTTCTAAACTAAATGGCATTGTTCTAAAATGAAAAGAAAGAAATGACATTTCATTAAAATCCGCCCCCCTAATTCTGTCGTACGTATTAGACACGGTCAATTCTCTACCACCGCTACCGGTACAACTACCCGCCTTCGCCAACACAGTTGCCCGCCGCTATCGGCGGAAACGTCGAACCCCCCCCCCCACCGCCACCGCCGCCACCGCCGCCGCCGCCGCCGCCGCCGCCGCCGCCGCCTCTTCGCCGCCGCCACCGCCGTGGAGAGTGGCGGTGTTTGATGTGGGGTCAAGGCACGGCGCGGCAAGGGACGGGAGGCCCCGGGCTCTCTGAGTGAGAAGGACACTAACCTTCCACCCCTGCACTCCGACCATAAATTCCTTGCACCGCCTCCATCTGAATTTGTTCGGGAGGAAAATGCGGACAAAAAGAAAAAGCTGGAAAGAAAAGAGCTTAAACTGGCCAATAAAATCTAGTTTATTAGAGTGTATTGACAGAAGTCCTCGTTTTCGCTCACAGATTTAACACAAAATACATTAAAGAATTGATTGACGTACTATTGGCAAAGTGAAATTTGTGATCTCTGGAACTCCTATCCAAACTCATTATATTCATATTAAGTGCAATTATGAATACAGAAACGAGCGTTACAAATTATAAAATATTTTTTATCGTGTAATAACTATTGACAACGGCCAATCAGCTACTAGTATCCTTTATCATATCCTTCGTGAAAAAATCCACTTACAGTCCCGAGAACATGGATAACGATTAATTGAAGATCGAAATTCCACACTCAGCTGAAAAAAACGTGCACAGTTACTGAACCTATATTTGTGTGCAAGAGCAAAATAAGGGGCCATCTCAGCATCATCTGGAAGGATCAGGAAAACTGAGCGAAATTCCTTAACGTGATACGGAAAGAGATTGACCGAAATTCGGAATTCACATAGATTCGTATCCCATCCAGGGCATGACCTTAGTGTGTGTTTGTTTGTGAGCGCATGAAAGTGTGTGTGTGTGCGTGCGTGCGTGCGTGTTTTGGTTCGGAGTATCTCGCCTTCTGAAGAATCCGTGGAGCCAATACAAATATCTAAAACTATAACGCTCGACGTATTAATCATATTAATCAGGTATCAGTATCAATATCTCATTTAATAAAAAATCACTTACATGTACTACATTATTTTACAAAACAGGCGTAACGAACATCAAACGCATAAAATGGATACACAATTTAAGTGTCAAGTACAATATTTTCTGACGCATAAGAAATTCTCTATAATTTGAAGCTATACTGAGCATCAAAATGAAAAATACCATTGGTTATAACAATGGTGTTTAACGTATTAGTTATTTAGAAAATTGTATTGGACTATTCTAGAAGAATCGTAAATATGCCTGTAATAGTTGCACCTCAGGTTTTTAGTCAATGAAATGTTTTCTGGTTTAGACATTTCGTCCAGTTTCCCTGATACATTGAACAAATGCTGAAATGGGCTCTTGTTTTGCTTCTCGTCTTTCTTTAGCTCTGAAGTCAATACCATCAAAAATGCTCCTTGCTACTGGTATTCTTTATTCAACTTAAAATGTATATGAGTTAAAGAAGCCGCTCGAGCCCGAGCAAAGGGGCACGATTGCATTTCTTCCAACAAAACTTCACAGTTTTTGACGTTTTTGTCGCATAGAAAATATAGAAGCTTCTCGGAAAAAATTACATAAATGTATTCGAGGAGTTCAGTTTGAAAAATCAGCCAATACATTACCTTCTTTCAAAATCAGCAAAGTTCAATACTTCAATTTCAAAACCCGCCGCTCTCTCTTCTAGAACATCTGGTTGCTGTGCGTAAATTCAGACTTCCTGTTTCGCAAGCATCCGGTGACAAGCCAAACAATTAGCGCCGGGCCAGCAGTGTGTTGTGAACCGGTGTCCGGTTGACGTCGATATTATCTATTTGTTAAATACGGAAGCAGCGATTTGACCTCATGTGACACGAGAGTAAAATAATAGTAGTAGGCGACCAGTAAATTATCGCAGTACCTCTGACCGGGAGGTCCTAGGTTCGACTCCCGGCAGTGGCAAGACTTTCGACACTAGCTTGCCAGCTAGGACAAATTCAGTCGCTGTCTGGAGGAGAATTCTAGAGGCCGGTTGCTCTGTTCCGTTTTCCGTAGTTTCTTCGATCAACACCAGGCGAATGCCGGAGCTAACAAACGAACCCTAACAAACGGACCACGGACTACGCGCGATTTTTCCTTCCTCACCCTTGTCCTATCCTCACCTCTTAAACACACACACTTACACTAACATGCACAACATGTACTACACAGACCGGTCGGGAGTTAGGAGCTTACTGGTGCTAGTGACCCTCTAGTGGAAGATACCTAGATGAGGGAAACCCTACTAGCCTACGGTAGTCGACGCCGGATCTCGCCATCCAGCAGGGGACAAAGAAAAACATGTGCACTACACTTACGGGACCAATGACCTCTGTAGTTGACGCGCCCAGAATCACTAAAAACCAGCAAACCAACCTACCAACCAACCTACCTACCTACCTACCCACCTACCTAAACAACTACCCACCTACCCATCTACCCACCTACCCACCTACTAACCAGTAAAGTAAATTCCAGCTCTGTGCTGGGATTTAAATTCCGGTCATTCCATAAGGAATACCTGAACGAACCAGATTCGTACTGATTCCTTGGAGTTCTCTCGTTTTTCCTACCTGTGATTTCTAATCATTTACAAAATTTCGCATATGCATATGATAAAATATGTTTGTTAACCTTCAATGAAAAAGTGCAAAAAATATCATTGCAATAATTACACTCATTATTTAATTACTTAGGATTATATTTCAAATATTTTCATATAGTGCTTATATAAATATGTATTTTCATTCATTTTATCATTGGAAGCCAAAATTCCATAATCCAGAGAGAAAAGAGAAGTAAACACATTAATGGACATTTTTCTATTACATGCTGAAATTTCTCAGGCAAAATTAAATCAGCAAGTACCTAAGAACCTAGACTGCGGTGGAGCAAGCCTTCATATTACAAAGAACCGCATATTGCTCTGGGCCTCACCGCCTCCGCCGCGGCCTTAGACACTTCCTTGCCGTCTTTGTTATACCCGCTGCCATCAAAATTACTGTCTGTATAGGCATCGCCATCTCTACCTCGCCACTGTCCCCGCCTCTGCCCCCGCCCTTGCCACTGCCGCCACTCCCGCACCCACTCTTCTCCCTTCTAATGCGAGCTCATCCGTCTTGCCGTCCCCTCTCCCACCACATCTTCCAAGGTCTCTGCCTTGCTCTTACCACGTGCTTAACACTGCCGCCATCTCCGCCTCCTCCCTCGCCAACGCGACCTATTCCACGTTCTCCTAGTACGTGGATTTCTTCACGTAGGACATGATAAGGGTAAAGCCAAACTGTAGCTGTCTTCCTAATGTTCGTTTCTACCTATATTTATAATTCTACTTAATGAATACAGACAATTATGAGAGAGATTAGGTGTTTTAGGGCACGCCAATGCACGCCCAGATTGCACTTTCCCTCGTACTATGCCGCACAGCGTTTCAGTTTTTTTACTTTAAGTAAATAAACTTCGCAGCGACATTTCCATTACTTCTGCCATCACTACCAACAGCTTTAACACAACCATTTCGACCCCTGCCTCTCTTTGTTTCATTTGCGTCACCAGTCGCCTCAAGCAGAGTTGATAGGACAAACCAAGGAAAAGTACCGATCAAAGCAGCCGGCTGCTAGACTTTCCTCCAGACAGCGACTGATTTTCACCTAGTTCATAACTAGTGTCGAAAATCCTGCCACCGTCGGGACTCAACCCTAAGACCATAGCCATAGGCACTACATTGAGATCGATTGATGCCCTCGGGCACCCATGCTGGCACGCCCATCCTAGTACAGCTGTAGCCACACAGGCACACACTACTGCCATTGGCGGCGGGGGAGGCACCGCCGCGTCCGTCACTGCCACTCCCGCAACCTCCGAGCCGCACAGCAGCCTACAGGAATCTCTTCCCACACTTCTCCCTGGGAGTGGGCGGGGCGGGGCGGGATGGGAGAGGGACGCCGCCGGCGGCGCGCCAATATCGCGTGCGAGCGTCCGCAGTCACGGCGGCGTCAAAGCAGCGCGGCGTGGGTGGGCGCGAGTGACATGAGACGCGCAGGCGGGGGTGGCGGTGAGGGAGGGGAAGGTGCGACGGAAGCTCAGGAGGGGGGAGGACACGAGAGGGGGCGGAGACGGAGGCGGGAGCCAACCGACGGGTAAATTCGCGGCAAGAAGGTTTCTGCGTAGAGCTGGTGTGGAGCGTCCCAAATGTAAGCAGAATCAGAGGAGCCCGGTGGAGTGAGGGACTGGAGCGGGAAGGAGCGGAGAGAGAAGGAAGAGTGGCCTAGAGTGAAGCGGGGCGGAGAGCAGCGGGGCGGAGAGGAGCCGAGCGGGGCGGAGAGGAGCAGAACGGGGCGGAGAGGAGCAGAAGCAGAGCGGGGCGGACAGGAGAGGAGCGGGACAGAGAACAGCGGGACGGGGAGGTGAGGAGAGACACGAGGCCGACAGGAGAGTAGCGGGACGGAGAGGAGTGGAACAGGATAGAGAGGAGAGGAGCGGGGCGGAGAGGAGAGAAGAGGAGTGGGGCGGAGAGGAGAGGAGCGGGGCGGAGAGGATTTGATTTTTTCGTGTTTCCAGGGAGGTCAACTGCTTTGATCATTAGTCCCGTTAGTGTAGTGCATATTTTTTCTCGGGATATGCGCGGTGATCTTTCCCCGCTGGATGGTGAGATTCGGCACCGACCTACCGTCGGCTAGTGGGGTTTCCCCCTAACCAGGACTCTCCCACCAGCGGGGCACCGCCCCAGCCGGGACAAGCTCTAAGGTCACAACCGGTCTCCCGGAATATGTGGTAGTGTAGTTCATGTTAGTGTGTGTGTGTAAGGGGAGAGGATAGGACAAGGAAGAGGAAGGACAGATCGTGCGCGGTCCGTGGCCCGTTTGGTAGGGTACTGCTCCGGCATTCACCTGGTGTTGATCGGAGAAACCACGGAAAACTACCGATCAGAGCAGCCGGCATCTAGAATTCTCCTGCAGACAGCGACTGATTTCGACCTAGCTGAAAAGGAGAGGAGAGGAGAGGAACGGGCCGAGAGGAGCTGGCGTGAGTGACAGGTATGGAGGCGCGTGAACAGCGGGACGGCCCGGCGCGGGATAAGAAGACCCGGCGGGGGCGTGGCGAAGCGACGTGGGGCGGGCAGAGCGGCGCTTCGGTTCCCGGGCGAGGCGGTGCGGAGCCTGCTTGCCGCGTGGCTGCAAATTCGCTTGCGGGCGGCGTCGGCTGCTCCTCTACCAGAGCCACTCCCGGCAGGCGCTCGGGAGGTGCAAATTGCTAGTGCGACTTTGAATTCTTATTACGGGGCGGCGAAGCGACCGCGGCGCCGCGACCGAGCTCACGCCGGACGCCTGAGCGGGGGCGTGGGGGCGGGCGTCTGGCGCCTGGAAGGTCTCCCGGGCGCGTAGTGCGCCGAATGTTTGCCCAGGGGTTTTTACAGTGAAATTTTATTTTAATTAATCAGGATTCACTGGATAAATCAAATATTACAAGAGAAAAAAAAATTGATTCCAGTCAATTTAAATATATTAGAAGCAGACGTTTCGGCCTAAATTGTAAGGCCCTCTTCAGTGTCTGAAAGGTCAACGTCTACCAATCAATTGCAATCTTACATATTACATTAAAATTATTAGTATAAATACAAAAACAAAGATACAAGGACGTGGTACCTCTAAATTTCCGAGGTTATGTTACACCATAATGTAGAGATATAATATAAAAACAGGCACTTCTAATCTTAAACAATAGTGGTCTAAAGGACCATATTGGAAAGGTATTGAGGAGTGCAATTGATTGATGTCGAATCCTCTTCGAATTGTTATTAGAAGTTTAAGGTATCGTTGCATGTTGTTCGATACGATTTTTTTTCTTGTAAAATTTTATATTGTTTAATAATAATAAATGAAGTATTTATTTTATTTTAATGTTTAATAACGCTCTTTTTGTGATACAAAAATAACAACGTCAGAGAGCATTGAAGTTAATAAGCACACTCCAGGAATAAAATATCAGCATTAGGTAGTTTGGCGGTGCCTGTAGCCGAATACAGTTTCGGACTTGTGAACCTGGCTGTGGACCGCTTACAACGCATCATATCGCCCATTATCGAGCTGATGTACATAGCCTTTGAGACACGTAAGGAAGGAGGAAGAGGCGTCAGACAAATTGAAGTCTTCTGGCACAATGCAATAGTTGGAATAGGAAAGTATGTTGTCAGCCATCAAGATGACCCGCTAATGTGGTAGGTCATGAAATCTGAGCGAAGAATGGGAAACAGAGGTTTTGTATGGGTAGCAAGAAGCATTGCGAGCAAGATTACGCAAGATACGCAGAAAAACAGAGACACTGAGCTGCATGTGCCTTCGGAGTGTCTTACAACGTCTTATACGGGGTATCTCAGAAAAAGATCACACACTTCTAAAGGATCTAAAAGGGTCGGCTTTTGCTACTTAATATAGGAGATCTCATACGAAGAAGTTCCATTTACGATAAATGCTTATGATTGGGTGGCATTCCATCGTACAATAGAGTTTTACTGGTAAACGTTCTGATGCAGTCGAAGAAATATAATGCATTTGTCAAACACCAGTGAAGTCTGTCATCACGAGTAGCCTACTAATCAGGGTCAAATCGCATATGTGACTTTGTTGCATGAAATTTCCAGTCACATGTTCATTGGCAGAACGTAATAATCTTCGACTCCTGTACGTGCCTAAGCAATTTGTAATATTTATTGAGACATCTGCATAGTTTAAATATTGAGTAAATAGAAGTCCTTTCACCTTCCGACTTTGAGGATGTTTCATCATACCAGGTACCCGTTTTCCAAACATGAAAATGAACAGTGTCAAAACTTCTTGCCCTATTATTGACGAAAGAGATCTTCACTATGTGATACGTGACGTGAAATGTTTAAAAAATAACGCAGCAAATATTGTAACTGGACTAACGAAGTTACATGAATGTATCTTTTGTGTTCATGCAAACGAAGAAATAATCAGGACTTAATGATTAGTTAATGATCAGTGAATTTTCAGGAATTTCCAGCATGCAGGAGGAAGAGTAAAAGCGCATCAAATTTGGATAAACTAAATGATGGACATTGTGAGGTAGAAGAATCTAACGTAAGAAGTCTCGAATGATGGAGAGGGCGAAAAGTGAAATCAAATAACATTAAAGAAATTTGGAAATCGGAATTTGTTAATTAATTGTAAACCTGACAACAAGCTGCAGTGCAGGATACATCTTCTTAAACTTCTTCCCCATACGTCACTGTTAAACATATATTACTTTTTTTAAGTAAATAAAAAATAGATAAATAAAACATGTTAGCTCTTAATGACTCATCTCTTGTAGTTTACAACGCTGCTGTTCAACTCGCTTGGGAACCCCAAAAGGCATGGAGCCAACCTTCCCTGGGGAAAGCAAGCACCCCTCTTCCCCTGGGTAAAAGCAGCTGCGAACCGCTGAGACGCAACGCTGAAAAGCCCTCTCCCAAGAACAAGGCCGTGGTGCGTGGCGGAGTGTTCGGCCTAGGACATACGGCTTCTTGGAATTTGCGTACCATCCAATAGGACGATAGGTGGTTTCATGAGAGGAAACAGAGGGTCAGTGACCCGAATTGTGCTTGTTGTACCGATGCAATTTTCTAACAGCTACGCTATTATTCGTTTTTGTTGCTTTTTCTATTTCTCCTCTAGAAAATGAATGTAACAGTGTCAATAATGTACTACCATGAGTTTCATTCTATGAGAAAATTATCTATTATTGTTGTCCATTCGTTTGAATATGAACAATTACATTTATTTTATGAACATAGAATGAACAACAAAATATTTTCAACAAGGTATTATCTATTTGCTTATTACTTTCAATCTTCTGTTTTATATTATGGTTCTGGTTCTATTCCGTAGTACTTGCATTTTTCCTATTGGTTGTCGAACACTTGAAAACGGTAATATTTCATGACCAAAACGCCGTAATGTAAACTTTTGTGACCAATTATGTGTTACTTGTGTTACTTAATAAATAAAGTTTTTTTAAAAAACTAATTGCTTTCAAGTACTACAAAATATGTAAAGTACAATACATAATAACAATATAATTTTTTTATATCTTTAACATATAAGGTATATAGACAGTTTTCGCAGTTTACGGTACCGCAATTTGATTGATAATTATGATAAGTCTTCTCTAGACACGATTGACATTCTTGGTCCCCGGCCACCCAAGCCACTCCATGGAAAACGAAGAGTGTGAGCGGGGAGGGGGAGGTCGGTGAAAAGGATACACTAAGGTGAGCGAGCGAGACGCAGGTGAGTTGGGCTGATGGGGCAACGGCGTGCCTCGCTTCAGGGTGTCTAGCTGCTCCCACAGGGAATATGCATGAGTGCCCCGGGCGGAGGGGAAGAAGACGGGCACGTGGACGCGAGGTGAAAGGGGATGGGGTCACGGTGGAACCCGCGCTTCTCTTGCCGCGAGCGTACACCCCACCTCCGCCTCCGCCTCCTGCTCCGTTCTTAACCCCTGCCCGCTCCACTCCCGTGCCGCCACCCTATTCCGTACTTATCACCATTCCTCCACCACACTTCCGGCTCCCCTCCCTCCCCTCCCCACCCCCTTACTCACTCTTATTCTTGCTCCCAGCTTGCTCCCGTCCCCACTCCCGTCCCCGCTCCCGTCCCCGCTCCCGTCCCCGCTCCCGTCCCCGCTCCCGTCCCCGCTCCCGTCCCCGATCCCGTCCCCGATCCGTCCCCGCTCCCGTCCCGCTCCGTCCCCGCTCCGTCCGCTCCGTCCCCGCTCCCGTCCCGCTCCCGTCCCCCGCTCCCGTCCCCGCTCCGTCCCCGCTCCGTCCCCGATCCCGTCCCCGATCCCGTCCCCGATCCCGTCCCCGATCCCATCCCCGCTCCCGTCCCCGCTCCGGTTCTCTTCCCGCTTCTGCCTTTCCAACGGCCGACGCGCTCGCTCGCCCAATCCCGGCTGCCGTCTCCTCCACTCCCTCCGCTCCCCCTTCCTCTGATACCGCCCTCCCCAACCCTGCTTGCAGCTCAGGAACTTCCCCACACATCCCCGCCTTTTCCCCCCGCTGCCGCCTCTTGTACCCACGTCGCCACCTCCGCCCGACCCCCGCTCTCGCCCCCGCCAGCGCCAAGAAGCGGCTTTGCATAAGCGGGCTCAGTGCTTAATTTTGACTCCAATTTGTACTTGTGCAGGTTCTGCACTTCGTCGCCCCCCCTCCCGCGAGCAGCACTCAACGCAGAAAATTGGTTTGCAACATCTCTCCCGGGCTGCGTTTGACACCACATGAGACCTTATTAAATGTGCACCCTTTCAATGGAAAATTGTCTCCCTTACGTTTGAATGAATATACACTAGAGATTACATCGCATTTGCAAACGGAATTGTAAGTTAAGATAATCTCTAAAGTGTAAAACTGAAATGGAGGGGATTAAATAATTGTTATCTGCATTAACTGCAGAAGTGTAGTAATTATAATAGTTTCGAAACAATTAACTTATGAGGCACAACAATCACTTACAATTCGTTCCTTTAGAATTTGTTCGTAGTTTTGATATTAATTTTCTTGTTGGAAAGTCGAAGATATCAAAAATTTTATATCCAGTACTTACTTTAGCCTTCAGGATGTCTCATTGGTAGCGAACTAGCTTCCCGTGATGTGATCCCAGGTTCGATTCCCGATTTCTTGGGCCAATAAAAATTGCTTACCTGAAATCCATTCGCGTTCCTGTTTGAAAGATCGAAACTCTGATACCCTTTAATTCTTATCTGAATGGTTTTTATTTACAGCGAATAATATTGAAATGGTATTTATATCATTGAATAATGGTTTCGTTTACAATTTAGATAGAACCAGAGCCTGGCGTAGATGTACTCCTACTCCGTTGTACATCCACATGTTAACTATTTAGATATGAATCTAAGATGTAGGAAATGTGTTACGAAAACGATATGTTCCGAAACTAACACCATATGATACTCATTTTTGTTTTTCACAAACATTGTTGTATAAAACAAATTGTTTTTATTCATATTGCATTCTTTACTCTTTAATATCGATCTGTAGTACATCTACCCTATACGCATATACAGTTTTTACTGTTATTTGGATAAATAAATAAAATCAAATGAAACTCAATAAGATGATATTACACGAAAATTACCGGAACCTGTTTCAGTGGCGCACCCCAGGGGAGGAAGGCTAGTAAGGCTGATGACCCTTATTCACAGATGCAGTTTTTACTAATATTCTATAGTATCGCAAGTCATTAATATTTCAATTGATTACGTTGTTTTTAACTATAAATCGGCAAAGAAAAATAAATTTTAAGTTAACCATAAATGAAAAACTTAAAAAAACGAGTCGGCTGACTCCGATACACATAGCTCCCTCATAGCTTCCTCGTAGTCCTGGCAGCCTTCGTTACGTCAGGGAGTCCGCTAGTTTCTACTTAGATTTAATAGTTAATTCGTGAATACATAAATTTGGTACATTGTGAAATTCCATTGGGATACAAATCATGCGCATTACTTGAACTCAAGGCGTGGAAAGTTTATATATCGCCATCAGACTTACGCATTAGAGTTACGCATTTTATACACACCATCAGACACTATAGTCCTACTCCTTTTATTACAATGGTATGTGAAATTAACGATCTCTTGGAATTAGTTTACATTTAAAGTGAGGTCCCGTGATTGGCATAAATAACGAAGCACACATGATTCTATCAGTCTCTTTTCAATAATATGTCATTGAAAAGAGATTATAATATTTGAAAGTCGTTCAAAATATTTCAATATATGGTAAACGCACATTGTTCTTGATGTGTATGACACATTCCCGTTTTACCGCTTTCGAATCGGCAATCCAAACATACCCTTTTTGAAATATATCGTCATAAAGAAGAATATTTTAACTCTTCGGAGAGAATGAATAGAAAATGAAACATACAATAAATTTATAATTACAATAACTTTATAATTTTAAATCAAAAATTCAATCTAATATTTTTAAATCTATGACATCTCCAACGAAATCCCAATGACAGCGCGTTACATCCAATCTAAGTAACCTTGAAAGTAAATATTACTGTGCGTGAAACTTGGTATTTTTTCTACATTTAATTGCTTTATTTAACTATATAAAACTCTGAAAGTTTACGATTGAGGAAACATAGTGAATACAAAAATTGTTGGAAATTTTTATTGTTGTTAACGCTTTCTTTAAAAACATGGAACCAGAATACTAGTAAGCCGAGATACAAAATCTTCAGAGTGGATATTATAATGGTTGGCCATTTCTTTGCCATTATTTCTTACTTTTGTGCTGCTGTATTTAGAAATGTGAAAACATCTGTGTGAAATAATAGAAAACATAACCTCACAAGTGTAGGATAGGTTAATAATAGGCTCTAATTTGGATGGAAGACATCTATGTCTTGACATTGTTACTTACGAAACCCATTACATGATATTGCATGTAATTTTCCATTTAATTTCCCAGTTAGACAAGAATTCAAATTATTTAGGCACTCGTAAATGGGTAATACCACGTGAAATCGGTCGCAAAGAGCATGATCCCATTGGATTGGTCTAAAACTTGTTCGACTTGTTCAATAAAATGTGAAAAAACGTAGAATCATAATATTTAATGTATATGTTTGACCTTTGATCTTGTTTTTATCTATACCCGTAATTAGTAACACATTTGAACAATTTGGATGAACTTCAGAAAAATTGAAACCACATATAAAAATCCAGTTTAAAATCAAAAGAAAATGTTTCTCCAAAGTATATTACATACTTCAAAGAAAAGGTTTTATGCAGTGAAGCTCATATAATTTGCATTATATACCAATTGTTTTACTCCCGAATTTAAAAGTGTATTTTATTTCAAACATGATTTTCCAAAGTATGTAATCATGGATTTTCGAGTTTGTTGGTACTAAACATTCTACAGAGACTAAACTTCTCGCAAACAAAGATCTACGTGTGAAACTGACCTGTGCTCAGCTTTCCTTGCCAGAGTGCGCATATTAGCTTGGGGAGCACTGCGTGACCTCGTGTGGCGGACTGATTTCTGATAAAACGAATGACAAAAACTAATTTTCTCCAAAATAATGTTTATCTAACATATGGCAATATGTCTAACATTGGATTCGTCTTTTTACGCTGGTTATAATAGACTAAAAATATATATACTTCCATTTAAAAACCGGGAGCGGTAGCTCTGTTCATCAACTGATGTCACTGCAGCGTCTCTGACCGGGAGAACCTAGGTTGGAGTACTGGCGGCGGCAGGATTTTCGACACTAGCTTTTCAGCTAGGTTGTTTTCATTTGCTGTCTGGAGGAGAATTCTAGCGGCCGGCTGCTCTGATCGGTTGTTTTCTGTGGTTTCTCCGATCAACATCAGGGAATGCCGGAGCAGTACCCTACCAAATGGACCACGGGCCGCGCGCGATCTTTCCTTCCTCTTCCTTGTCCTATCCTCTCACCTTACACACACACACACACTTACACTAACATGCACTACAATACCACATATTCCGGGAGACCGATCGGGAGCTTAGGGCTTGTCCCGGCCGGGGCAAGCTGGTGCCTCGCTGGTGGGAGAGTCCTGGTTAGGGGAAACCCCGGTAGCCGGCGGTAGGTCGGCGTTGGACCTCGCCATCAAGCGGGGGAATATCATCGCCATCTCCCGAGGAAAAAGCTTACGGGACTAATGACCTAAGCTGTTGACGCGCCTGGAATCCTGGAGGGGGAGATGGGGGGGGGAGAGGGAGAGGGGGAGGGAGAGAGAATTGCATAAAGGTCCTACATATGGAGGTTATGTATTTACATTAAGAATAATATCGATTCTATCTCCTTCACGGAATTAAATGTGTGTAACGTTGAAATTTTTTCTGAAAATTGAAAATTTTGAAGTTTAAAAATTTCTGTTGTACATCATCTTTCTCTAAAAATAATATTACTTTCAATCTACAGACCTCCAATAAGAGAGTTGCGGATTATATTTTGCTCTTAGAAAAGCTGGAGGTAACAAATAATAAGTTCAGCAATCGCTCTTTTGAATCCATTTTTGTATGCGGAGATTTTAACATTGATTTTCTAGTCGAATCTTGCGAGAAAGAACAGTTTCTCAATTTAATTCATTCCTTCAGTTTAAATATTACAATAAATGTACCTACACGATCACACTAAATTCAATGAAAGCAATCGATCAAATTATAATTAACAATTTTACAACTCGATATGAAGTTGAAAAAAAAAAAGATTTAAAATACAGTGACCACGATGCACAAATTCCTACCTTTATAAGAAATACGAACACTGACCCAATAAATAATACACGTATGAATAGATTGTTTACAAAAAGTAAAATAAAATTATTCATGGATTACTTGATGCAGGAGTCATGGGAAGCGGTTTATAATACTGTTGATATATTGTGACGTCACGGGATTATACAAACCCGTAACGCCACCATAAGCCACGAGAAAAGACCGGAACACAGAGAAATAGGGTACGCGGCGGAGCGATGGTCCGAGAAAGCGACATCTACCCGCAGATTTTCGCACTCCGATGTCCGAAGTTACGGATAATGTTTTTCTTGAGAGGGCGCGAAGGAGGAGAAAATTCACCCCTCCAGAAATTTCCCCAGGCGGAGTCACATAAATACCGCGACGCGCTTCGGGAGAACTCTTTTTCGATTTCGACAGCGACGGCGACTCAACCTAATTCTTCGGCGATAGTCACTGATTAGAGCAAGAGTATATTTTAACTTGCTTAGTTAAAACTGATTTGAGAAACCCGTGAATAAGTGTGATAGATTTCAGAAGTGAAGTGCATGTACAGTGATAGCACTAACATTACGCGAGAAAGCAAGCGATGTGATTGCTTGAATCTGAAATAGTTTCATACTTGAAATAAATTCGCGCAGAAGGTCTTTAAACGAAATCCAGCATTTAACTTTGTACGCCACGACCACGCACGCTCAAAGTGTGGTATGTCGGCCGAGTGCTAGAAGTACCCAATTCAATAACGTTAGTTATTCAAAGCTGGAAGCGCGAACAACAGGTACGCGGCACGCAGAAGAAGGACGACTCCAGTGAAGACCCAAGCGTAGGCGAGAAGGACTTGGACCAAATACGTGGATGATACGAGCCCGGAGATCGAGAGAAGGGTCTGGAATTTGGACGAGTGGCGGAATCCGGATATCGGGAGAAGGAAGTGGTACAACCGTGGAACATCGAACCAGTCAAGTGGCGCGGCGAGGACTGCGAGCGACCGATAATCCCAAGGTTAACTGATGGGGAGCGGGAAGGAGATGTCGAGGTAAAGAACTAGCAACTTCTATGCGGCAATCTGTTGGGAAATCGTGTAGCTTTAAAATACCAGTCGAAGCGTCCTAAAAATAGGTGAAAGTTCCAAATAAGAAACTGGGAGAAATATTCCGAACGTATGAGCGGCAGCTTAGATTTCATTCGCTGTACGCACTAGTAAATTCGTTCGAATGCCATACGTTGTACAATTTTCCTAGTGAAGTTTTCCAAGTGAATTATGATTTTTCATGTAGTGTAAAAGTGACCTTATTTGAAAGTCATGCTTTCATTGTATTATGTCAGGGGATAATTAGTTATAATTTGTAAAGGGTCCAATGTAAGTAACGTGTGTGTCACGTTCGTTCTTTTGTTTGAGTTCACAGCATTGTAGTAAATGTGCAGCTTAAGGCTGACACCTGTGAACAGTCCATGGTAGAATAATTGTAGAGAATCATTTAAAGGGCCGTGCACGGAAAACACTTAAGAAGAGCAAGAGTTGAATGAGGTACACGAAAGTAATTCAGAAAGAGGTAGAAGCATAAGAATTGTGAATAGTAACTATTGAAGTATTCAGGCAGTCGAGGTGACGCTTATACATTTTGTGGTTGTGTTCTTTTTGTTTTCTGTTTTCTTTGCAGTGACCATCTACGCAAAGTGCATACTCTATTGTATATTTGTGCCACTGTGTAATTTTTTTTTCACTGAATACATACTCATTTTACCAGAATTTTACCTAATTCATTGTGTCAAGGGTTCAGACCTTTCTCATACCCGAAAGACCCTGCTTCCTGAGAATTCAAAGCTCGCTTCACGAGCATTCATTCTTTCTCGCTCTATCGCCACCGGCTGGAAGGTAGTAGGTGGGCCTGTTAGAATATACAATAAAAATTATTCGTTTTTTCAACGCTTTCATTTAATTTTAACACTTGCATTCCCCTTCGGAAAAGAAAATTAAATATTTCACGGAAAATCAATTCTTGGATAACACAAGAAATTATGACATGTAAAAACAAGCGAATTATTTCCTTCGTTTCTAAACATCATAACGTATCTCAAGATTTCTCCTCAACTTTCAAAAATACAAATCATTGTTAAGAATAGTCATAAGACAGGCTAAAATCATGGAATAAGATCAGGATTTTTTGAACTCAAATAACAAAACAAACGCAATGTGGAATATAATAAAATTAATGACCAAATTAACTAGAAACCTTGTAGAAAATATTGTTATAAAATATAACGATAGAAATGTAAATGATGCGGCAACAGTTCTTAATTTCATTAAAAAATACTTTTTTAGAATTGCTGCTAATATTACTAAGTGTCTTCAGCCACAAAATTCAACATCAGATATTTCCCTAAAAATTTTACAAATTTCGATTTATGAAATTCTCAAAATAATCGGTAAACTAAAAAATAAATAATCCGCCCGATGAATTTCCTGATTGTTTGTTCAAGACTTGTGCGCCTACCATTATATACCCGTTAACTCACATATTTAATACATCTTTATACACCAGAACATTTCCAGGCATTTTCAAAACAACTAAGATTAAGCCTCTCTTCAAAACAGGCAACATAAATGAAATTCAAAATTATCAGCATATTTCTCTTCTGTCAGTTTTTTTTTAAATATTAGAGAGACGTTTTTACGTACGAATGGAAACATTTCCAAGAAAACACAACGCGCTTTCTCATAGCCAACATAGATTTAAGAGATTAAAATCTACGTAAACAGCCATATTCTCTTTCCTTAAAGATGTCGCTTCATCATTGGATTAAAACGATGCCCCTATTCGATTATTTTTAGATCTCTCAAAAGCTTTTGACGTCATTGATCATGACATTTTACTTTCAAAATTACCTTCATATGGAGTCCGTGGTATTGCTGTAGATTGGTTATGTTCGTACCTTAAACAACGATCTCAGAGAGTGGAAATACCGTACTGGAATGATGGAACTTTATATACGCACCTTTCCGACTCTTTGCCCATTGCACGTGGAGTTCCTCAAGGATCGATTTTAGGCCCTATTCTGTTCCTACTTTACGTAAACGATATGCCCTCGACGATTCGAAACGGAAGAACAGTTCTCTTTGTGGATGATACGAACATCCTTTGCAATAAAGAAACCGTAAATAGTACAATATCAGATATTTCAAATTGATTCCGTAAAAACAAATTAATAGTAAATGTAAATAAAACGCTTTTAATGCAGTTTTCCATTTAAAATAAACAATTCTGTACTCTATTGAAAATGAACGGTGTACCATTGACTCATATTAAGGCAACACAATTTTTAGGTGTCACAATTCTGTCATACCTCAATTGAAACGTTCATTTAAATGAATTGAACACAAAATTAAATTCATTATGCTACGCGTTCAGAATTCTTACAAATTCAGTCAGCCTTCATACTGCTTGTTTTGTATATTGCGCGAATGAGATGAGACAAAATATACTGAAGGAATAAATCTTATAGCTCCCAGACTTTTAGATTACAAAAAAGGATTGTACGAATAATAACCAAAGCCCACCCATATGATTATTGTAAGCCTCTCTTTATTAGTCTGAGAATTTTACCATTACCTTGTCTGTTGATTTACCAATCAGAGGTTTTTGTCAAAAATGACTTGTTTAAGGGCGGGAATATATTTTCAGAAAACACCGATGTCCATAACTATAACACTCAACGTAGTAAACATATTTATCTGGTGACAGCATCAACAGCTCATTAGAAAAAATCCACATACAATACATGTACATTATTGTACAACACTTTGCCAAATGACATTAAACGATTAAATTTTATTGAAAAGTTTAAATCCCAAGTAACATCGTTTCTCCTGCATATATGTTTGAATGGACGTAGCGAGTGTACTGAGCATCAAAAGGAAAGTAACATTAATTTTAACAGTAATATTTAATGTATTATTTACTATTTGGACTGTATAATTCTAAACAACCTGTAACAAGTATTGTCTCGGAGTCGGGTTGTTGACCCAGTTATTCTGGGTCAACAACCCTATTTCAATCAGGCTTGTCAAATTCGCAGATCCTTTGGGCAAATGCTGAGATGGCCCCTTGTTTTGCTTCTGGACATAAATGTAACTTTATTATCTGTGCACGACTTACAGAATTCAATGGGAAATATAGTTATTCAAGTTATTGTTCTCCATGTCACGGCAGGAAGTATTATTTCTTGACGAAGGACATGATGAGGGATAAGAACCCAAACTTATAGCAGATTTACTCTTGAAAATAGAGTTTTTTACATCGCAGAGAATATTTGTTAACAATCCTTGCAAAAAAACGCTCATTTTCTTTCTGTATTCAAAATTCAAGTAGTATATGGCTTAGGGTAGGAATCAGAGAATTTTTAATACGTGCACAGAATTCACGTCTTCCCATAGGACGTTACACACGGTATAAAACTGTTTGGACGTAAAATAAAATGAAAAATAAATAATTACTTTATAGAGTTAAATTAGTGATCTCAGGTGTTTAATGTTTTCAAATAACTCTCAATTATAGTATCATTATCATATCATCATCATCATCATCATCATCATCATCAAGAAGCATTATTACTGCGTTTGTTCTCACCTTATTATAGTTTTAGTTGTAAGTAGTTTTCCTTCTCTCTTGTAAATTTACTGTAAAGACTTCCGTACTGTTTTAAAAAGAGATTATGTAACCTACCACCGTTTCCTCTTTTCCTCTTTCTCCTCTCTCCCTTCTCCTTCGTGTCCTTTTAGCCCCCACCCCCGCGTCTCAGCCCAGCTCATTCACGGATACCTCAGGCGCGTTCTTCGACCATTCTACTCGACACCCTCCTCCGTCCCCGTCCTTTTCTCCCCTTCCCTCCCTTTGCTTTCTCCTGGTTCGCCTTCGTTAGGCTACGACGCTGCTCACCACGACGCAACTCAAAAATATCTCCCGGAAAAAGTTTCCACGGCGGAACAAAAACTCTCGTATTGGTCGCGGTGGGAAACGGGGGTGCGGATGCTGCTTCACATTCCGGAGCCCAAGGGGCTCGGGTCTCGCTCGTTGGTTGCTTCTTTATCGGTTGGTTGTTGGTTGGTTTACCAGATGGTTGCCATATACTGTTCAATTGCTGTTCGGTTTCTGGTCAGTTACTGAGCGGTTGCTGTTCTAGCTTGGTTGTCCAGTTTCCGTCCAGCTGCTGCCCGGTTACTTCCATATTGTTGTCTTGTTGATTCGTTGGAGGTGCTAGGATGTTACATCTAGTTTTTCTTGTTTGTTTGGAAGGTTTTAACCTAATTACCATTACCTGCAATTTTTCTGGATTCATGGAAAAATCGTTTACGTATTGTTCAAAGGGCAGTTGTGCGAGTATTTTCCCACGTATGGTAGTTTTCAATCTAAACCGTCAGTTACGTGGATATATTATTCATTAATGCGATTCGAGAATTTATTAGGAATGTGGTCAATATATTTCTAATTTTCTCTTTATAACACCTTAGATCTCAATTGACGAGCATACCTTCTTTTTCTGTTGCCCTCATCGTCTTGATTGTTTATAATTTGTATAGTCTTGATTGTTTGTATCGTCTTGATTGTTTGTATCGTCTTGATTGTTTGTATCGTCTTGATTGTTTGTATCATCTTGATTGTTTGTATCGTCTTGATTGTTTATCATATTTTTGTATCATTTGTTTATCATTTGTATCCAATATTAACTTTTTTCTCTCAGTTATTCTTTCGTGTCGTCAACTTATTCTTCGTAACTTGTATGCTGTGATATTACTTTGCTAGACCCTGGAGTGAAAAATATTTGCATTCTGACTATTCTTTTGACGTTAATTGTGTTGGTATGGATTTACCGGGCAGTACGATTATAATTGTTCGCACTTTCCCGTTCGCCTGCTTTAATTTTGTTTGTTGAAATTTGGTATTACTAACCCAGATACGCAGAATGAATTCCTACAGTGTTTGATTGACATTGATGAAATGAAAATTCATACTGCACGTATTGTCATATTCGGAACATACTTCCACGCTTGACGCATCGCGTACCCCAGATGGTTTGTTTCGGTGTAACCTGCAAATATGTGCAATTCGCCAACTGAGCATTAAATGCCATGTATTCATATTACATTACGTACTTTGAATATTTCTATCGCACTACCACCAGTGAATGCAATAAGGTCATGGGCTTAATTGCGATAGACACTTGGATAATTATTGTGCTTCATTGTAATGACGAAAATGGTATTTGTTGATGAAATAAGAGTGACGTTTAAACTTTGTCGTTTATAATGGGAATTTTCATTGGATTGAGGTAAAGAAGACCATCGATAACGTATTTTAAAGAGTGTGATTCACTTTGTGGGTGTGCAAAGTTTACAGCGATTTTAATGTTTTATAAGGAAACAGTAGAAAAAGGTATCATACACCAGATGATGGATGTTTCTCCAGATGTTATTTCTTCATTTACATATTTTTTTTTAGAGAGAGATACAATTCCTGTACAGGAGAATGGGTATTGAAACTCAATTACATTATCATATTGTAGGATATTCGTGAAATATTATTAATGCGCTGATATTTTGAGTGTAGTACATCCATGCGCGCGACGGGGATGCCCCAAAAGATATGCGTTCCAATACTTCCATGTAACAGACTTATCACTCCACGTCACATCTTTTTCAAACCTAAAATGTGAAATCTCTAGCTATCTGGAAGAGTTCTGTCGCTGCCTGGAAGAGAATTTTAGCGGCGTGCTGCTCTGATCGGTAGTTTTATGTAGTTTCACCGATCAATACCATGCGAATACCGGAGCAGTACCCTGACAAATGGGCCACGGAACACGCGCGATGATTTCTTCCCTTTCCTTGTCCCATCCTACCCCTTACTTACATGCACTATACTACCACACATACCGGATGACCGGTCGGGAGCTTAGAGCTTGTTCCAACTGAAGCGGTGCTCCAATGGTGGGAGATACCTGATTGAGGAAAACCCCCCTAGCAAACTATAGGTCAGCACCGAATCTCAACATCGAGATCACCGCCACCACCCGGGCAAAAATATACACTACACTTCCGAACTAATGACTTTAGCAGTTGACGCGTCCAGAATCACTAATAAATCAATCAATTCAACAACCCCCTCCCTCAAAAATCACGTGACGAGCTCTTTCCAACAAAATTTAATTTTCCCGGGATATCTTCTTTCATCGATTAATCAAACTTGAGCTGGTATTACTTACTTTTTTCTCCCAAATGATCCAAATCTACTCTCATCTCCAGACGGAGACACCCTATGACCTAACAATCAAATAAAATCTCATGTTGCACACTGGCGGAAAAAATTGTATTTAATGTGAAATCTTGTAGTTTTAATACGATCTACACGCTCCTGCTTTCAGATTTATTCAAAACGCATTTTAACACATATAATGAAATGCGTTCTGAAGAAATGTGAAAGGAGGAGCGTGTAGATCCTATTAAAAACTACACGATTTCATTAGAAGTCAATGTTTCCCACCAGTGGACAAAATACATTTTGATTAGTTGCTCATCAAATATTCCCTCATTAACAAATACAAAACTCATGATCTCGTTATTCCAAACAACTAAATATGACACTTCTATGGGGTAATGTTCGCTTTCTACCTCCGTTACTCCCACGCACACTGCTCCCCATCTCCTAGGTGGTGCAGCCTCCAGACAGACGCTTTACCGCGCCAGTGCCCGGACACTCCGTGCTACGCACTCGTAGTGTCACGAAGATAACACGTCCGCCTTCCGGGTGAGCGGTTGCGTCCGCACGCGAGGCACTCAAAGCCAACTCCTCTGCTTCCTGTGCATCGCTGCTCACTTCTTTTTCGCGGTCATGCGATCATTATTATTATAAATTATCTTTCAGTATCTTGTGTTAACGAGTATCTTATTATCTCTTACGAGTGTTGTTTTAATTTTTTCATGAGTCGTTTCGAAATAACAATATATTCAGTAAAGCATACAGATAATATCACTTTTGTTTTTCCACGGTATCAACTCTTCCATTTAACATTATCTTTATTATCATTTTTACCTCAGCCTCTCTGAGAGTGGGTGTGGCTTCTCAGCCATCACATTCACGCCGCAGGGGGTTACGCAGGGTCACTCGCCACTGCCCTGTTCGCCGTGCGTCGTGGGGGGTCACCTCCCCCCCCCATCTGACCAATTTATGCCGGCTTTTGTTCTCACGTGTCCGTCATCCTTTCAACGCCCGCTAGGACGCTCGGAAGCCTGACTGCCAACTGGTGAGGTTTCGGAGGCTACAATAGCACATATATTCTCGCATTATTTCTACCTTCCAAAAATTTCGAAAATACAGTGTGTTCAGAGTGTGCAAAATTACACGTACGCCATTTTTTAGCGTTCCTTGCTCTATCCGACGGCAAAATTTTAAGAAAAAAGTTGGAAACTTATTGAGATGTTTTTTATTAATTTCATTAACTTCAAGCAGAAATTGCGCGAAAACTAATAAGATTAAAAAAAATTGTGCATGACTTTATTTGAAGATGTAATTATTATAACATATTTTATTAAGGGAGCAATATTTATCATCAATATTGGTGAATGTCAATCAGATATTGATATTTGTTGTGTTACAATTCAATTTAAAAAATATTACCATGTTTCCGGTGCAGTTTGGCACTACTTTTCAAGTGCCGTTTTCTTTAATATTTTCTAACCACTGGAATTTTTCAAATTTTCTCGAAAATAGTTTCATAATTGTTAACAGACACTTCACCTAGCTAGTTTGAACAAGTTTCTGCATTACTCTGAATTATGCAATTTTCGGCGAGTAGGTTTGCATGAATTCAATTTCATTTCCGCGCATATCAATTTGAATAAATTTTCACTAATTGTTAGTTTGAAAACGAATTCCATGAAATATTATTCCATCCAACTGTCAAACGCAATTTAGACATTCTTGCTAATAAAGGAATATGATTTATTTGCTATATATTACTCCTTACATCCTTCACTGCATCCGCAGACTTGCCAGTTATTTCCGCTTGGCTGTATTTTTCTCTAGCACGCGGTTGCAACTGGTAGTCTGAAAATGCAGTACGCATCAAGCAACGCAAATATCATTTCTAAAATATTCCAAAAATTAGTAAAATGTCCTTATCATTGTTTTCATCGTATATTAATTTAAAGTATTAATAATTGTTTTTATTTACATTTTTTAAAGATAAATTCATCAGTTTGCACATTAAGTAATGTATCTAGAAAACACCGTTTTTGCGATGAGGTAGTTTCACGATACTGTAAATATGGCGGGTTGCCTAGGGAGTGAATGAATATTTTATTTAAGATAGCAGCACAAGAGATGGTCAACAATGTTCTTTGAACCTCTTCAAATGTCAAGCAATACTTTTCCCGTTACGCCGTCCCTAAATTCCTGTCGAATTAAATCTTTAGAACACATATACTATACTGCAGATCTTCTCACCGATAAAATATCTAAAAGAGTTGTATGACAAAAGATTAACATTAAACCTCACATTAAAGCAATAGCCAACAAAGTATCTGCAAAAGTATCAACGTTCTTTCTTGTTATTTCACTGTTCATTGAAAGTTGGGTGTCGATTATTTAAATCCTTAATTCTACCAACCGTGACTTACCCACGGCCAGTTTGGGGATGTGATGCCCCTAGAAATCTCCAAAAATTAACAGCCATTCAAAATATATTTTTAAGAAGAATATTAGATGCTCCTCGTTTCATTCCAAACATCCAGATTCACAGAGAATTAAAAAGTGTCTTTATTAAGTAACCACATAACAAGAGCTAAACATTTTTTAAGAAAACCTTCACTCTAGCTCAAAACTTGTATTAAAACCTTCACTCTTCCCCTCTTCAATCTTCAGCATAGGTCGCAATGTTGCATACACACGTATCAAATCCGGGTGTCACCAGAACCGATTCGAACCACCGTAACCATCCATAACTGTCAAAAGTCAAATGATCTAAACACTGAAATAGTCTTTAACCTAACTAAATTTTACTTAGCACAATATTTACGTTACTCACTACTGTCACAACTGCCTGCTCCCGCGGGCATTCTGCACTTAACAACCAGCCGTCTGCACGCGAGAGCGCCAAAAGTGCAAGTATTGTCGAGAAGACAGCTTCGCTGGGGGGGGGGAGTTGGGGCGTGGTCGATGTCGCGCGTAGATTGAATGCCTGGACATCTAGTGCAATGATCCTAGACATCCACTGCAATCTACCGTATTTCTTGGTACAAAGGCCACATTTCACTGTTTATGTTCTGTGCACCGCTATGTATCGGCATATTTTCATTTTAAATTTTTTATTTTGTGTCTATTGTAACTCATAAGCAATATTTTAAAGCAGTAGCCTCTTGTATGAATGTATTACGTAGTGATAACTAACACAAGTTCACAAAATAAATTTTTCACCAAGAATATTGTAATCTCCAAATGATAGCAGCACGGAGGAAATCGATGACAGTCTCTCAGATCGAGATTGATAAAAAACTGAACTGTGGGCAGTTCGAAAAAGGGTCATGTTTGGCAGCACATATTTGTGACCATTTCCCCTCATTATGCTGCATAAGAGGTATCAACGAGCAAACCTCTTTTACGATATTTTATGGGCAATCAGAAAATTATTGAGTCTTGTTAAATAGGACGCAAAGGGTTTAATATTTTTTAAACGATGTCGTAAACGATTATGAATAAATAGTGTTCCTTGATTTGAAACTAGAAATATATAATGTACTCTTGTCAGAAATTTGAGCAGAAATGATTTTTGATTGATCATAATCATGATTTTTTACGAGTAAGATATTTTTGCTTCAATAGAACCGTCTTATTCAATTCAACATACTTAATGAAAAATAATTTATTCCTGTCATTACCAAACAAAAATAATAAGTATAACAATTTTATAATTAGAAGCACGCAAAATTTGCGATTACATAGTAGGAAAGCGAATTACATTTTCTACCCTTTAAGCCATTATAATACTTAAGGGATATATGTGTGTGTGTGTGTGTTTAATGCGTTTTAGGTTCATACTGTACATTGTCGTAAACCGGCAACAAATATTTCCAAAATAAAAGGTAATAATTCTTGAATTGTGTGCAACAGTCCGTCTTTCTCGCAATTGATCTTTCAATTTACGCTAACGCAATGCACATTCTCATTGGCGGTCCTCTCTCGTGGAATGAGTCTTATGCCTACCCTTCCACACGGCCCGGGTTGCCACTCGAGTTGCCCGCGTGCAGGTCCCGACGTCCAAATGCAGAATGCTGTGCAGGCCTGCTTTAGAACACGCATGTCAAACTGCGCCCTCCCCGTAGTTGTGTCGCCCCTTTTCTCCTTCCTGGAGCCCGTCCGGCCTTCCTGCCTTCGTTTGCATTTCTCCTCCTAAGCCAGAAACGTGTGTGTACGCAGAACCTGAAGCGGAGAATATAAGAACAAATCCAACTGGAAGTATAACGAAGAAAGGTGGCTTCCCACGAAAAAATTCTTGCCGAGATTTAAATTTTGTTTTTGTATTTTACTATTTATTACTATATTTCATGTTTATCTTCTTTTAAAATTCTGCCCCGCGTGCCTTATTTTTTGCCAAGAAACAGGAATATCTTTGAATGACTGATTCTTTGTTTTCTTTTTCTTTTGTTTTATTAAATAATTATCTTAGTTGTTGTATAGTATAACAATAATGTGAAATGTAAACACGTCTCTCTTAAGACCCGAAGTATATTTCAGACATAATAATATTTGTCTGTTAACTCTAACCTGAAAGTAGGAAGTTAATGCAATTTATTGCTTCCTTGCAATTTACTCTTTCCATTCAGAATATTTCATTTTACTACGAATTCCCAGTTTAAAATAGGACTAATACATTTCATTTTAATGCGTCATTTCTTTGATTTAGTAGATCAAATGGGAAATAACTTTACTTTGATTAACTGGCAATAACTGTCAACTCACTTCTCTAAAAGACTATCAAGCGTGGTGTATAGCGACGTACAGCCAGCTCCAAGCAATTTGTACAACTCTTACTTTTAAGTCAGGTGCCAATTGCACTGGACGCGGCGCCCGAGAACTTTACTACTTTACTAAGTTACCTTGCCCGCGACCTTGCGAAGCCTATATTAGAAAATATAGTGCGCCAGGAAGGTCTCTCCGCACTGAGTCGAGTCAGCGCCTCGTAATAGAAACTTCATTTATGTTGGTAGCAACCAGATCACTGGGAAACAAGTGAAGCGAACAACATTTCCAGCATCTGTTATGATTGTGGTGAGCACGCAATTTACTTTTTACAAGTTGTAGTTCGTGCTATCAACATTATTTCTACTGCTAGCACTCTCACCAGCAAGGTGCCTCTACGGAGAGGCATTCCTGGCGCGCAAGGGCGGGCACTGTTTTCCCGCCCAGGAAATGTATTCCCACCCTACCTCCGAGGGGCAAGTCCACTTAAAATAACTATTGCGGCCGGCAAACGAAGTAATTAGTGTGCGGAAGCGATGCTAGCAGCTTGATAATTTAACAAGAAAGGACGTAACAATGATTATATAAGGTTACGAGAGAATGACTCACATATATTACATGAGAGAAAACATTAATATAAGGAAAAGCGCTTACTAAAGAGAAAATAGATGAATTCGTAAAAAAAATTGTATTAGATTGAATGATATGAACAATTTTACATCACGTATTTTCATTTGGTCTTCTGTGAGCAATAATTTGAGCATTACTCGATGGCAGACAATATTTGAAGTCGTGACCATCTAGAGCAGGGTATATCCAAGAGGTGGTTCGGGAGTAAAGAGCTGCCACCCACTGCCAGAGCTAGACAAGTTGGGCTCGGGGCAATGCTGAAACGAAGCGCCCCCCCCCCAGAAAATAAAATTTCAATTCAGGCCTAAACGTCAATAAAAATACATGGCCAATATATGTATTATATATTGCAAAAATACATGTTAAAATATCTTGGATGTTAAGAGGAGAAAATTTGAAGGCTTAAAAATTTTTCAATGACAGTATTGGTTTGTCAAATTTTCAGGATTGTCTGACATTTTTCATTTCATAGAATCCTACCCTAGTCAATGACCCCCATCTCGATAACGGTTTTTTCCCCAGTTTCCCTGATCCTTTGAGCAAATGCGGAGATGGCCCCTTGTTTTGCTTCTGGACGTAAATATAACTTCATTATCTGTGCACATCTTGTAGAATTCAGTGGGAAATATAGTTATTCAAATTATCGTTCTCCATGTCACGGCAGGAAGTATTTGGGGTCATACGCAAGTTACAAATTTGGAAAATGACAATGAACCAAACATTACCTTCATGGAACCCCATGAAACTAACAAATATTTGGGTTTTTAGTAGTCACTCCAAATCATACTGACACTACGAACATACTACCAATTGAAGTGTGTAAACGATTGCATGGACTCTTAAAAACTCAACTCTCTGCTAGAAATCTTGTGCAGGCAATCAATTCATATGTCATTTCAGTGCTGACTTACTCCTTTGACATTATTAAATGGAGCAATACCGAACTCGACAACCTCCAGAGGACAATTCGATCCGCTATGTCTCAACACAGAAAACATCATCTCAAATCAAGCATTGAACGTTTTACCCTTCCAAGATCACACAGAGAGCGAGAAGTTGTAGATCTCATTAATCTACTCAGCTCTCAAATTGCATCATTCAGAAGATACTTCCTCGAACATTGCGGGAGACTTCAGCAAGCAGTGAGTGCAGTTGATAATAAATATAGCCCTCTGAACTTGAAAAGGACTGATCCACCTGTTCAGTCAGTCATTGAAACCAAAGAGAAGATACCTCATGGAAAGGGAAAGCACTGCGCGAAAGTTAATGAGCTGAGCAAACCAGAAGTCGACATCTCCGCGTTCCAGCATGGGGATCTCTTTGCGGACAGAAGCCTTCATGATAGCTATCCAGGACCAAGTGGTGTCAACTTTGAACTACAGAAAACACATTCTGAGAGATTCGACCATCCATTCCGACACCTTTAGAAGATGTGAGGCCGCAAGCGAAACTATCCAACACGTGGCAAGTGGGTGTAGCGGCCACGCAGAGTTTTAATATAAAGAGAGACATGAAGTGGCGAAGCAGGTCCACCAATTATTGGCTTTGAAAACGGGTTTACTCGCCACTTCCTCGTCCTACTTTCCTCTCACTAGAATTTACACAAAATGAATGATTTTGTTTACAGAAAATGAATAATTTGTAAAAAAAGGAGGAATATAACATTCACTCTCGATGACTTTAAGAGGCGCCGCGTTCTACAGCGTGATAACGCGCGATGTGGCGCCCACGTCGCGCGAAGGTCGACGGGAGCGTGGCAAGCATAGCTTGCAAGCAATAGCAAGCAAGCATAACGTCTTCTAGAATTCAGTGGGAAATACAATTATTCAAGTTATCGTTTCCATGTTGTCGCGGCAGGAAGTATTATTCGGAAGGACAACATGGATCAGAGCCCAAAATTTATTACTTATTTGTCCTTGAAAATAGATTTTTATTACATGGGAGCTCGCTTTTTTCTCTCTTCATTCATTCAAAATTCAAGTAGTATATGACTTAGTGTAGGGATCACAAAATTTTGAAAATGTGCACACAATTCACTTCTCCCCATAGCACGTCATACGCAGTTTTAACTGTTTTTTTGACGTAAAATAAATAAATAAATAATCAATGCGTTATACAGCGAACAATATATGTTAGCGCCATATAGCACTCTGGATCAAAAAAGAATCAATTTTACATTGTAAATTAGGAGATACAGAATTGAACAATAATTAGAAATAGATTAGTTGGGATTGTAAATTACACGATTGCATGTGATTTTAAAGCTAGGAATTTCTGATGTGTTTTGTAAGATTAACAAATTGGTTATGATGATATAATAGTTATGAGGCACCGAGGCAACGTTGCCAATTGGGAAAATGCACATGCTGCAACGCTGACCCCGCACGCTGCTACCAGCGGTCTGAATGGATGATGTAATGCGAGACATGGAAATTGTATTTATTTCTTTATTTATTTTAATTGTAATTAATTGTGAATAATTGTATTTCCCATTGAATTCTAGAAGACGTGCAAAGAAAATGAAGTTACATTTATGTCCAGAAGCAAAACAAGGGGCCATCTCTGCATTTGCTCAAAGGATTTGGGAAACTGGACGAAAAAACTGATCGAGATGGGGGTCATTGACCCGGAGACTGTAGTACAATACTTGTTACAGATTGTTTATACACATTTATACAGTCCAAATGGTAAATAATGCATTGTGTATCATTGTTAAAATTAATGTTACTTTTCTTGTGATGCTCAGTATAGTCTCTAATTGTATAAAAACAGTTATGCAGCAGAAACGATTTCACATGGGATTTAAACTTTTCTATCGAATTTAATCGTTTAATGTCGTCTGGCAAAGTGTTGTAAAATAATGTACATGCATTGTATGTGAATTTTTTGTAATGAGCGGTTTATACTGTCACCTGATGAATATGATTTCTACGTCGAGTGTTATAGTAATAGACATCGGCATTTTCTGAAAATATATTCCCGCCCTTAAAGCAAGTTATTTTTGACAAAAACCACTGATTCGTAAATAAACAGACACGATAATGGTAAAATTCTTAGATTAATAAAGAGAGGCTTACATGAATCAAGTGGGTGGGATTTGGTTATTATTTGTACAATTCGTTTTTGTAATCTAAAAGTCTGGGAGCTATAAGATGTATTTCCCCAGAATATTATGCCATATCTGAGGCGGGAATGAACATTCGCGAAATATACACAACGAACAGTATGAAGGCTGACTGAATTTGAAAGAATTCTGAACGCGTAGCATAATGAACTTAATTTTGTGTTCAATTCATTTAAATGGACGTTCCATTTCAGGTTTGACTGAATTGAGAGACCTAAAAATTTTGTTGCCTTAACATCAGTCAATGCTACACCGTTCATTTTCAATGGAGCACAAAATTGTTTATTTGAAATGGAAAACTGCATTAAAGCCGTTTTTATGTTTACTATTAATTTAATCTGCTATTTCGGAACCAATTTGAAACAACTGATATCGTACTATTTACGGTTTCTTTATTGCAAAGGATATTCGTATCATCCGCAAAGAGAACCGTTTCTCCGTTTCGAATCGTCGAGGGCATATCGTTTACGTAAAGTAGGAAAAGAATAGGGCCTAAAATCGATCCTTGAGGAACTCCACGTGCAATGGGCAAAGAGTCGGAAAGGTGCGTACGTAATGTTCCATTATTTCAGTAAGGTATGTCAACTCTCTGAGATCGTTGTTTAAGGTACGAACATAACCAATCTAGAGCAATACCACGAATTCCATAAGAAGGTAATTTTGAGAGCAAGATGTTATGGTTAATAATGTCAAAAGCTTTCAAAAGATCTAATAATATCCCAACGGGTTCTTCATTTTGATCCATTGATGAAGCAACATCTTTAAGGAAAGAAAAAAATGGCAGTTTCCGTAGATTTTGATTTCCTGAAACCGTGTTGTGAGTCTGAAAACGCTTTGTTTTTTCTGAGAAAAGTTTCCATTCGCGTATAGAAAAGCCTCTCTAATATTTTTGAGAAAACTGAGAAAAGAGAAATTGGCCGGTAATTTTGAATTTCATTTTTGTTCCCTTTTTTATAAAGTGGCTTAATTTTTGCTGTTTGAAAGTATCTGGAAATATTCCTGTGCACAAGGAAGCATTGAAAATGTGAGTTAATGGGTATATAATGGCAGGTGCACACGTTTTTTAATAAACAATCCGGAAATTCATCTAAACCTGATAAATATTTATTTTTTAATTTACTGACTATTCTGAGTATTTCATTAGAAAAAGTTTCGTAAATAATCATCGTGCCGAAATTTTCTTGGGAAGCATATGATGTTTAATTTTGTGGTTTTAGTCCCTTCGTGAGATCAGCCGCAATTCTAGAAAAGTGTTGGTTGAAGAGATTCGCAACTTTTTCTGGATTCTGCGATTCTCTTGCTCTGCGATATCTCTCTGCGATTCTCTCTCTCTGCAATAAAAGCCTGCGAGGTAAAAGTTTGGAATTTGGAAAATGCTAAGTTCATTAGGAGATAACCAATGTTCTGTAAAGCAAAGAACATCCATTTGATTTAGATCGCTCTGTAGAGCTGCCTCGATAAACTCAGTTTTATTTGAAAGGGATTTAACATTATGGTGAAGAATATTTAGTTTTTGCAAGTACCTACACGAATGTTTTTCTGCTGCATCTGACTGTAGTTACTATATATTTACTCCATTTTTACCTCGAGTGCGTGGTCGAAGGTTGTAGTGTGTCCCGGCAGTGACAGGTTGTGAGGAAGATGGGGCATCAGATGTAGACGAATTGGTAGTGGGAATGGGAGAAACGGGAGTAGGTTCAGAGGAAGAGGCAACAGGGTTCGAAATAAGGGTGGGGGGTGGAGAACGTAAGGAAGGTGAAAGGGATGGATTTTTGGCAGGAGACTGCGTGGGACTGGAGTTGATGATGTATTGTGCAAGCTTGTTACCGACTGCACGTTTTCCAAGAAGGTTCATGTGAAGACCATGCCGAGTGAAGCGTTTTGCTGAGAGGAAATTAATTTCAAAAAGTGTGACATTTGTTTCTGTCAGCTGCAGTTTTAATTGTTGGTTTGCGTGCTTAATCTCGCTGCATAGTGTTGGTCTGTTGTACCAGAAGGGCAGAGTCGAGACTACAATGTTAGTATTTAGGGCGGCACATTGTAATTTGTTAACATGTTGTTTAGGTGTAAAGTTACCGCCCAAGTTAATGTCATTCTGCCCTACTATGATAATGACTGTGTCCTGATTGGTCAGTGTCTTCGTGTGGGTGTCCAACTCTGCAGTCACATCTGCAAACCTCCCGTTAGGTTTAAAAATAGATGAGACTGAGAAATTGGAGGGTAACTTCCTACTGAGAATGGAGGACAGATGGCAGCCATGACTGTCAGCTAAAATAAGTACCTGTTTTTTAGGCTCAGTAGGAATGTCTTTGTTTTCAAGTGAGCTAGGATGCGCAGCTTTACGTGTTTTGGTTTTGACGCGCTTCCTAGCTTGTTTGCGTTGGCTTGTGCATGAATTTGTCGATGGTAGAAAAGGGTGGTGAGGATCAGGAAGGCGAGGAAAATCTGTTTCATAATCTAAAACACAAAAATTTGTTTTGAGTTGTGACTGGATGCGGTGCCTGTGTCTTTTGTACAGTCACGGGTGTACGGTTGGTATTATTCACTGGGTTGCCGACTTGTACCCAACCGTCTGTGTGGAGAACGACCTATTCCAACCTTCGGATATGTTGATCTAAATTATTGTTTACGTGTATGAAGGCTTTCAGAAGGTCGGCTTTGAGAGTGTAGAGAGTAAAAAGAGTAGATCGAGCAGTAGACGTGTCACGAATGCGTTTTAATGTACGGGATAAAAATTTGAATAAATACAAGAGAACCCAGATAAGAGCAACAATAACCTAGCTTTATATGTTAAAAGTGTAAAATTGATGTGTATTGAATAAATTAAAAAGTAAGATTCAATATAAAAACAAGGAGGTATGCTACTCACAAAATCTATTGAAGCTAGTACTTACGAAATTTTGCAATGTGGCTACGTAGAATTTCGTCCACTTAAGCTGCAACTGTTTAATACAATCAGTAGATTATACTTTACCGTAATTGGATAAAAGATATTATCTGAAAGTTTGTCTTCGATATATAGAATAAGATTTGAAACACAAATTCGAACTATTTGATACACCGTCCTCGTAATGTTCAAGACAACGGAATCGTCACTTGTCACAGAAAATACAATAAATCTTTCAGAAAATTAATTCGCACAGTGATTTAATATTGGAAAAAAACTGAGCTGTACAGTTGTACTGCTATTATGATGTACAGTAAAATATAAATTGTACTAAAGGCAATACATATATTTTATTTAAATAAAATAAGGCATACCAAGCATTAATCATGGCAGCAGGATGCGTTAAGAAATGCAATGAATAATATAAATTAAATGGAAATTGTAGCGGGTTCTAGCAGACATTTTCAAATTCCCGCCAATTTCCCATCTCTATTTTCTGCTTGGTAGTGTTTTTAGGTGTTTGCAAGGGGTAACACGAGGTAATGCAGTTTCACAATAATTTTGACGCCAACCTCACATGATCGTTTTTCCCTTCGACTTGTTTATTTCAGTAGCGTTTGTGTAGTAATTCTCACTGCAAAACATTTTAGACCTCCTCTAGTAACACGATAAATTATATTTCACCTGCAAACAGTCGTACATTTGAAGCTATAAAGCTATAATCATAAACGCGTTCACGAAAATAAGAAACGCCAGATACCCAATGACACTTAACTGCGGAATTCCTTATCTTTCAGAAGCTGATTACGCCTTCCAAATTCGAACTTCCGTTTCCTGTCATGGAGTAATTCAGTATATCCATGTCACCACCGAAATGTCTATTCATTTATTTGTATTTCATTTTCTGGGACAGCATCGAAAGCCTTGCATCGAACGCTATACTTGGATTTATCCATAACTGCTTGTGAAGTAAATCAGCTGTTACGGTGTCATCCAATCGAATGGTTAAATGCCACCATAGCCACCGTCTCTGCAGTGACGTGTAAGGCTCCCATTGGATAGCACCGTAACAGCCGATGAAATGTCACAGGCATGGATAAATGGCAGTATAGTGGTTGTATCGTCTTTCTCACTATTCTGATGTATGCAGACTCAATGGCTCCTCAGCTTCCACAGTATGATGTTATCGATTCCTTTCGAAAACTACATAATCAGTAGATTATTTAGGAGTGATAGTCAAATGATTATGAACCACAATCGTTTAAACTTTTATTACTAATTAGTTTCACAAATTATTATTTCACTGAATGTAAAACATAGAATCAAATTACTTTGATGTAATACTGTTCATTGAACATTCTCGAATTTCGATGGAATACAAAAAGTTTGTTGGAAGTTCTTTTTAATGCGCTAAACAAATAGTATAAAAATAGGGAGCCTCAGGCGAGTTCATAATATTTACACATTTTTCAATTATTTGTGTATAGTACAAAATCAAACAGCAATTAGTATTATGCAATTGCTCTGGGGATTTGAATAGAAAATTAATTGTTCACAGAGATTTGAAAATTCATTTGTGACTCGTGGCTTCGAAAACGACCTAAAGTGACATTTTCAATTCTGGTATTTTTGTGGTTCTCCAATTCGCAGAAGATGCTGGACATTTTGAAAAATTTCTTAATTCCATAAGTGTAGGTAATACTTCCAAAGGTATCTTATTAATTAATGTATGAATTATAAAATATTTTTTTGGGAGCAGCGTGTTTAAAATTTTCATTAATAACGTTCATTAAAATTACTCAATGAATATAAGGTTTGATAATCGTGTAATTTTCAGTTTCCTATTTTTTGTACTGATTTCAAATTAAGATTTTTCGTTAGGTACTGTTGGTGCTTTTATTTTTTATTTTGCAAATCAACTAACCACATAGTTGATTTACAAGTAAATTTTCAGGAAGGAAAATTTAATTTTGTTAACTTCAAAAGTTCCGAACGTTAAGAGCTTGAGTGTGGAAGATTAGGTCGTTTCAATTACATGATTCTATAGCCATGTTTATGATTGGTGGATTTTTTCGTGTTTGCGGGCGCGTCAACTGATCTGGTCATTAGTTCCGTTAGTGTAGTGCATGTTTTTTTTCTCGGGAGATGGCGGTGATCTTCGCCCGCTGGATGGCGAGATCCGGCGCCGACTTACCGTCGGCTAGTGGGGTTTCCCCGTAACCAGGACTCTCCCACCAACGGGGCACCGCCCCAGTCGGGACAAGCTCTAAGCTCCCGCTCAGGCTCCCGGAATATGTGGTAGTGTAGTGCATGTTAGTGTAAGTGTGTGTGTAAGGGGAGAAGATAGGACAAGGAAGAGGTCGGACAGATCGCGCGCGGTCCGTGGCCCGTTTGGTAGGATACTGCTCCGGCATTCGCCTGGTGTTGATCGGAGAAACCACGGAAAATACCGATCAGAGCAGCCGGCCGCTAGAATTCTCCTCCAGACAGCAGCTGAATTCGACCTAGCCGAAAAGCTAGTGTCGAAAATCCTACCGCCGTCAGAACTCGAACCTAGGACCTCCCGCTTAGAGGTGCTGCAGTGACATCAGTTGATGCACTGAGCTACCGCTACCGGTGCCATGCTTATGTAGCATCTGTAATATATATATATATATATATATATATATATATATATATATATATATATATATATATATATATATATATATATATTTAAAAGGATCGGAAAGCAATCTAAAATATTGTAAAGAGACATCCATTCAAGAATTTGTACAATATTATTGTATTATTCTCCAGAGATACCACACACCATCAAGAGCATCGCTAAAAAATTAATTTAGGGAAATCTACTTGGTATTGCTGTAATTCAATTTCCATGACTTCCTCCAACTTACTCGATCGACTGTCTTTAGTTCAGGTCCACTGTGTGTAGCTATTCTGACCAGAAGGTCCAAGTATTCGAGTCCGACGGTGGGGGATTTTTGACTAGTAATATTGCTAGGTCGAATTCAGCTGCTTTTTGGAGGATAATTCTAATCTGTCGCAGCTCTCATTGATTGGATTCCGTGATTTCTCCTATCGATTCCATACGAAGGCCGGGTCAGTTACTGAACGAACTGACGATACTTCACACAAACACACAAACTTTATTGCACTATACTGCCACACAGATCGAGAAACCAGCTGGGAGTTTCGCGTTTGTCCCGATTGGAGCGGTACCTTGATAGTGGAGATACCTGAAGGTACTTTGCAAGACTACGTGTAAGTCGGCGCCGCATCTCACGTTCTGGCGTGGAACACCACTATTGTCTTTATACAACATTCACTACACTTACGGGACCGATTGCCAGGAGATGCGCTCGGAAACACAAAATCAACATTAATAATATAGTGGCCATCTCGTGGCGCAGAGCAAAGTCGCTTGCCTTTCACCAAGGCGATCCGGATTTGATTCCCGTCGAATCTCACGTGAACTGTGTTCCAACAAAACGAGTTTTTCTGCTTCACAAGGGTAGTCCAACGCCTGTGAAGTATCCTAAACCTCACCCCTACCCTTATTCCTTCCCAATCCTGGCCGGTGGGTAGTGACGCAGGGGCGCGTGGTGGGAGGCGCGTACGCGGAGATGCTACCTGGCGGTCCTCTTGACAACTTACTGCGACGACCCGTGACGGACAGTAATATATGAATATCTACAGTAACTATTCCAGTAATCTGGATTACTTCAAATTATATGTAGAAAGTAACGGAGGATTACTCCAATAGCGCTCAACACCCAAGAAGGGTTTGGAGACGCGTTGCGTCGTTAGTTGATGCAACAAACGTTAAAAATAGTGTGTTTATATAATATTATAATATATAATATAATTATAATATATAATATAATTATAATATATTATATAATTATATATATTGCACTTACTATTATATATTTTTTACACTTTTTTACTCATTGTATACTTAACATCTCACATCCAATTATTGGGTTTTAAATACCGTACCTACATTCTGAATAATCTCACAAAATATTGTATTTCCAGACTTTGCTGTATAAATATTATTGTTTACACCAAATGAAACGTAAAATAATTACACGAAACTTTGTGTTGCAATTTTATATGACAATTAAAGCATTTTTCTCAAAAATTGAACATTGATCGTCGGAAAGAGAAAAGGATACTTGCGTTATCTTACTAGAAAATTCAATCAAAAATCATTCCCAAAAAAGTTATCCTAATGCAAGTTTATTTTATTTGTTTGATATCGAGGACTCATCTGCTACGAACAAATTAGAGCTGAGTGCATTCTTGGCGGGGCAGCTACATTCAAACATCCCGCTTGGAGGAGGAGCATTCATCGGGAGCAATTCGTCGCCCATTCAGTCGGGCATTCTTCTTGCTTTCAACGAACGCCCAATTTACTTCCGAGTTGAATGCCGTGGTGGTCGGACGTTGTGCTTCGCGACTGTCATTATCGACAATGCATATCACGGACAGTACTGCTATTTTGTCACTTTATGTGCACTTTTTAATGCACCAGTTTATAGTGGTGTGCAGTGCTAAATAACCAAGAAAAATCAAAACTGCAGTTTTCTACCACGCTATGGTGGCGACCATTCTGACACATCGTGAAGATCACGTAGCTGAACTAATATATTTCGTTATTGTCATTTGAATAAGCGCAGTTGTGTTATGACACGAACAGTGTTAAAATGAACTATAAACAGTTTTCGCTCCAATTTGTGTGAAGCTCTCCATGTGATAAATGTTTCGCGCTTCAAAACTTTCAACCAATTCACATACAATTTCCCGTACGTGATTTTGTTGCCAACAGTGTTAACATCATTAGTCATTCTTTGTTAACTATGTGATCGTGTATATCATCAAAACTCCATTGATAAACTGTAAATATTCAGACTTAAATTCGTTATCACTCTGACCACGCTACCTGGTGTTCCGAGTTCCAGTCCACACATGACCACAAGCAAGAGTTCAGAAAACGATGTTTCTACATATCACAAGAACTGAATATTTCAACGCTGGTCTGAAACTTGTATACGCTGCTCGTTCTCAGCAATTTTCAGGTACAATACCTATTCGTCCTTGTCAGGTTAATAGCATTTCAAACACTGAGAAATTATCTAAGTAGTGATCTACAATGAGTAATGATTTTTTGTAGTTATTGAAGTATTTAATTTGACCAATTGAAGTATTTTCATTCATTGAAATGTGCACAGCTGATTAAAGAGAGACATTAAGAATCATTATTTTCTGCAATTATGAGATAAACTTGCCTTTAATTATAATGAAATGATTATGTTCTTGATCAGATACGTTTCGTAAATGTTTCTTGTGAGAAAATGTACGCCTTAAAACACGAACAACAAATAATAATTCTCGTTTTGGGGTTGATCTTAACTGTCAGTTCACGATGAACTCCACCACACGTAACCCTACACTTTACATTATTTTTTTAAATTTAAATATTTGTAGTTGCATCGACATTGATGTCATTGGTGACTAAACAGATATATACTATTTACAATTACAATATAAAATTGACAAACATGTTCATTATCAAATTCAGTATGAAAACAATTAAAACAACATGAGTTCAATTACATTTAAAGCTCTACAATTGTTACATTTAGGAGGACGATTTTGTTTGTCATTACATGAGTATGCGTTTTTTTGTTTTGTTTTTGTTTTTTTAGTGTTTCGTTCGCAATCTTGTAATGACAATCTGATCTTTCCTTGAGAATTCTTTGAATAATTTTAAGAATATAGTGTTGGAGACGCCTTTGTGCGTTTAGCTATACTTCAGCAATTTCTTCTATTATTTGTACTAGACATTTTGCATTTGGTTAAATATATGGTTCCAGCAGTCCTCGAATGTGTTTGAAATTTCAAAAGCACATGCAGCAGTTACAGGGGTACTAATTTCTTCATCGAGAGAAGTCGTTACGCAATCAATAATACCAATGTGGGGAGGGGCGGGATACACGATAAAATATTCATTTTTTACATCTATTAGATCATAGTACAGATCATGGATTAAAATTACCATTTCATTCTTGGGATGTTTGCTGTTTATCATACATATAGCTTAAGAGAACTGGAGAAGACAATAACTTTTTTGGAGTTTAACGTTTTAACTAGCTTGAAGGCTGCAAGCCCAATTCTGCTGAGGAGGTATTAACATATGAATTTAATTAGTGGTTTATTTGTATTTCTTGAGTAGTCACAATAGCAAATGTCCCTATTTTGTGGTTGGTGACCTTAGTATATATTTTATAGAAATCGGGGTATTTATTGATGAAATCTTGTGCTTTTAGTTTCCAATCTTCTTTAGATGTATTTTGTAAAGCATTTAGAGGTCAGTAATGGTCTCTGAGAGTTTCCACAGAGGTATCAAGTAATTTGTTTTCCAAGTTTATTTCCTTAATATGAAGGTCAGAGATATTTATTAGCTTTATTTTTGTTTTGGCATATGTAGTAGTGTTCTGGATTCCATTGTGTTTTTGGTGATGTAGTGTATAAAGAAGAAATACTATAAGATTATGGGACGTTGCTCTTTCCAATCGGACTTGTCTGGAAACATCGCGTGCAGATTCGAAGGGCTTTATTATGAATTACATCAAGCTTCTTGAGTTTTTTGCCTTTGTAGCAGAATTGTATTCAACTGCTCCATAATAATCTTCGAACAAATTGTTGCTTTGTAGGTTAAGATTAACATACCTTTGTCTTTACCCCAATTTGTAGGTGAAATATATTTCAGAAGTTTAGCCGAAGCAGAAGTTTTCTTTCTTTCATCTGTTAAATATTGTGCTATGTTGACAGTGCTGGTGCAAGACAATTTTGAGCCCGGGGCAATTCTGAAAAGTAGCCCCCTCCCCTTATCCAGAAAAATTAAAAATGTACCTTTGCATTAATATTGCATTAAGTTGCATCAAGAAAATATGAGTAATTTTATTTCAACAAATAAGAAAAAATACGTTTAAGCTATGAAACGTGTTAGGAAATAGATTTTAAATAATAGTTTTAACTAAAAGTATTTGCATAGCATCGTAGGCCTTCACGGCTGGAGTCAATATAAGAGAAATTTTCGGGGGTGGTAGGCCGTGGTCCAATTGACATTGAAGAGCCAATAAGGCTGGACCACGCCCTACCAGCCCGGAAAATTTCTCTTATAAAAGTATTTAGTTATCAAATAATACAATTACCACGGTCAGCTTAAAATGCTAAAAAAATGTTGTTTAGTTAGTGTGTGATAAAATCACTTGTTAAATAAAATAATTTATAAATATGAATTTCAGTAGGACCTAATTTAGTGTTAGCGTCATTTGGATTACATACATTTTTCCATTTCATAGATACATATATTAAATGTATCCCTCATTATCTGAATCATGCATATACTGGGATATGATTATTATTTAATAAAATTAATATTTGTCGACGAATTGCTATCATTTTACGACTGACTTTATTTTCAACATCTGCAATATTATTTAATTTTTTCACTACAAGCGTATAAATGATGCTAAAATTATGAATCAATTTGCATATATTGCTCTTAATAATATATTATATTAAATGAATAATTATTGCCTCATCGTAGATTTTGAATTTCAATGACACCAGAAATTGTATTTTGATCATATAAATGTATACGACCGTATACATGATAATATATGCAAAATTACAATAGCCATTCTCTTAAGTTCTAATTTCTTTCTCAATTTTTTACTTTTTCTCTCCATCAGCCCCATCCATCATTGGGCCTCTTGACTTGCGGGGCCCCGGGCTAACGGCCGGTCTGCCCACGCTTAGCGGCGGCACTGTGTGTGGTTTCAAATAAACAAATATTTTTTTGACGTGTAGCTCAATACGGTGTTTCACTGTGATGAAATGGAATCAAAACCTTGGACAAAGTGACACAGAGTTAACTTGCCCTTAAGTTCCCTGTAAGTGTAAGACGAAGACAAACAGTAGTTGTTTTAAGATGACTTGGAGGGGAAGTGTTGAAGCAAAGGGGCTACCCATACGCGTAAGTGTTCTGGGCGAAAGGAAGCATTGTTCGCAAGAAGCAAAATAACTACGAAGGGTTTGCCTTTTCTTGGATGCGTCTTATTTCCAGAAACTACCAGAAATCACACTGTGGTAGGTTCTATTCGTTTATTTCAGAGCGCTTTCCGTCATTTTAGAACCAGGGTATCCGGAGAGAGCCCTTCTATTTCCTCTCCTCCCCCTCCCCTCTCAACCATCGTCGATCCATCCCCCATCCCACTCCTCCGCTCGCTTCTCAAAGGTATAGCGTGTTCTCTACTTTAACAGAAATAATAATTATTGCTAGACATGCCTATACTTTTTCTTTGAAATCATATTTCCAAGAAACAAGATTAAATCTCCTGAAATACCAACATCTTCGAGCGCGCGTTGCACACCGTGCAAAACTGCAATTTTTGGATTTCACTTACATTTTCTTCGATAACGAGAAAATATATGGTTATATCTGTGGGTGGATGCAAGGAGAGCCAATATCAATATTCACAGTTTTCCCGAATGGGTGATTTTCTCTTTTGGCATCTAAGCAACAACTTCTCTATATTTCATTATTTCTGGTAAGATAATAGTTTATTGAAGCTTTATTTCGGTACCTTTAATTTGTCCAATACAGTAGTATTAAATTTGAATTGTTTAAACCAGTTTTTATTGGCTCTTTTTGACAGTTCAAAAACATAGGGTTTTGACCTGATATAAGCGCCACATGGCTGTGTGAAAGGGTGGACAAAATTATTATATTCCTCTTTTATTTAATGTATAAGGGGTTAAACATCAAAATATTTCTGAAGTTTTCTTCTCGTTTATTTTCCGTCAATAAGTAAACAGTTACATAAGCAATGACAATGCTTTACAAAAGTAAAAAGAGACATTTCTGTGGAAGAACAATCTTGAATTACTATTATGTTGTGTGATACACTCATTTGAACACTTGTCAAATGTATTTTTCAAATTATATAAACAAAACATGAATTTAGAGTACTATATTTCTTAACAATAAAGACAACAGGAATGACACATAGGAGAAGAACTATAAAAATATCAATTAAAGTAATTACTAATATTAATGTTCGACACCTGAATTAATGTCACTTTCATTGTATTCTGTCCCTTCATGAATGTTATTTAGAAATGCTTTATAGTATAGTCTGCTGGTTGGATGTGCGAATGGTAGATGATCTTTAAGATCCTTCAGCTTGGTGAATGATATTCGAAGAGGTTTATCTCTGACAGACTCTAACGCTACTTGACTGGTATTTCTGTGACTTTAATTCCTATGTCTAGCTGATGTCACTGCAGCGCCTCTGACCGGGAGGTCCTTGGTTACAGTCCTGACGGCGGAAGGATTTTCGACACTAGCTTTTCAGCTAGGTCAAATTTCGTCGCTGTCTGGAGGAGAATTCTAGCGGCCGGCTGCTCTGATCGGTAGTTTTCCGTGGTTTCTCCGATCAACACCAGGCGAATGCCGTAGCAGTACCCTATCAAACGGGCCACGGACCGCGCGCGATCTTTGCTTCCTCTTCCTTCTTCTACCCTCTCCCCTTACACATACACTTACACTAACATGCACTACACTACCGCATATTTCGGGAGACCGGTCGGGAACTTAGAGCTTGTCCCGGCTGGGGCGGTGCCCCGCTGGTGGGAGAGTCCTGGTTAGGGGAAAACCCCAGTAGCCGACGGTAGGTCGACGCCAGATCTCGCCATCCTGCGGGGGAAGAACACCACCATCTCTCTGGGGAAAAACATGCATTACACTAACGGGACTAATGAACAAAGCAGTTGACACGCTCGGAAACACGAGAAAATCAATCAATCAATCAACCTATGTCTAGCTCCCTAAATGTTTCTTCATCAAAATTGTGTCGCGCGCCAGCAAAGTCTCTCCACAGGGGCACCTTGATTGTGAGAGTGCTTGCCACAAAAATTATGTTGGTAGCACGTGCTTCAGCTTGAAAACGTAAATTGCGTACTCTCCACAATCATAATAGATGTTGGAAGTGGTGTCTCCTTCACTTGTTTCCAAGACATCTGGTTGCTACGAACATAAAAGCAATTATTAATAGGAGGCCCTGATTTTGCTCACTGCGAAGTGACTTTCCTGTGCACTGTACTTGTACAAAATGATTCCTGAAAGATTCGATCATTATTTCTTATGTATAGTTTACTAAGTCCACATTGGTCCTTCATACACCATCGAAATGACAAAACAATTGAAGTTTCATCTAAAGGTCGATATTGAAATCACGAGATAGGATCGATTTTTGAATTTGGCCCTTCTTGCACTGAAAGAAGTACATGATTTTCAACACATTTGACACCTGAGTGCTGTAATTGTTTTTTTCGGACGATAGCATATTACGCATTGGCCTCTTGTGTTTCTTAGCCAATGGAACATTTGTGCAGAACGATTCAAGTTTTTAATTATTTTCTTTTTCTTATGAAATACATATTCTTTCTTTTTTCTCAATATATTTATGGATAAAATGTGAATCTGACTTATTTTGGAAGTAGCCGGTTTAGGTTCACATTATCCAAAGTGGATGAATAATGTTCGAAATAGGAAGGGCTTCCAAGCATACTTCCGACTTAAGTTTGATGAAGTGCAGATTAGCTAACACGAGGTGACTAAGGTAGGTGAAGCAAATTTCGGTGACAAGGAATACCAGATATGTGAAAAATGGGGATGAGTGGGCTAGTGGAAGCTTCCGTGGCTAGTAAGAGACCAGGTGTGTAGTTCCCAGTTCCACTGTATCTGTCGTAATTTTCTATCACCGAGTGAAATGTAGTTGAATTAAAGAATTTTGTATACGTCATCAGTTTTTCCTATTTCAACATCCTACGGATATGTTTACAGCCTGTTACAACAGGTGATTTAGATAATAAGTGACGAGCTTAGTGAAAGGTGATTTAATTTTTCAATGATCCATTTGTTGAAAATATCTGAAAGCATCATTGTGGAAAGTAGCTGAACATTTATCATTAAAACCATTTAATTCTTTAAAAACCATTTAGTTTGAAACACTAATTTCCTATTTTCATTGTTATTTACAATATTGGTGGAAATTTTCCGGGGAAACAATATTATTTTATACTGATGGAGAGAACTGTGGTGTTTTTAACTTCGGTTTTAGATTATCACACTGTAGAATTTTCTGTGACATATTTATATCGCAAAAATGTAAGCTGCAAATTTATATCTGTTCACACGAGTACCGTATTTTAGCCTATCCGTAACTGTCTGTGTGACTGTAAGCTAACATGACGAATGTAATATACTACAGCAACCGCAGATCCTGCAAACAAATAGAAAGGGATAAATCTCTTGAAGTATTTAGGCCAGGGATAGATATTCAGGATCCCCTCAGCAGTGAACAAAAGGAGCCTCCTTTCTGGGTAATTTAGCAATAGTAATTTATTCTAAAACGACGGAGAGCTACATTACGAGAGGAAGGCATTGTCTGATGACCGAAGGGATGACGAAGTTACTTTTTTCGAGTAGACAAAGTACTTTTGTGTAAGTGTATTATTTTATATTTTCTATTTGTATTAGGAAAATACAATGTATTCAACATGGTCATGTGAAGCTACGTCAGGTTAAAAAGTTTCAAGCGCTGCTGCAAGAGTGGCAGCTCCCTGTACGGAGAGCTTGCAACAACGGCGGATACTTGGGATAGGCAATGCAGGTTCCCTACATAAAATGAGAACGGATATGTGCAGACTAGTAATTATACGTGTCCTTTCATGTCTGTTTGACTTCAAAGTATAGGAGATATGAAACCCATGTGTTCCGAGGATACAATGAAAGGTGGACAAATAATAATAATAATAATTATAATAATTATAATTAAACTAATAAACTATTACAAAAAGGGAACGTAAACTTGCTGGCCTAGGGAGAAGTAATATCCATTAATTTTCTCACTGGGATTTTTAATGAACATACGTACTAATTATATGCAAGGTAAAGGCTTAAAAAACAGTGTTAAGCATTTATGATAAATTCCTAACATTTATTCCCAAGCGCAAAATTATGAAATATAAATGATTTTTAAATGACTAACATTGTTTTTTTTGCCTTTACGATGCATAATTCCCTTTAATTTTTATTGATGGCTATGGTGTATTATTTTAAATAATTTCTTGCGTGGAAAGCTTTTAGCGTGGAAAGAATGAAATAATGGAAGTCATCTTTGTTAACTTAATTTATTACTAGAGCCAGCTTTCGACGGATTTGCGTCATCAGTCTCGCTATATGTGGCGGAAGTCGGGAGACTGTGCGTTTTACGCAAATGCAGTTTGTAAAAATTATATAAAATCACGATGTAGCATTAAGCAAGTGACAGCAACCGAGTTTGAAATTCAAAAATGAAACTGCATTCTCAGATTCGGTTTTCAACAAATCCGTTCGTATTAAGAACAGCATAGTATGTAGATTCCTTTCAAGTCTTTAATACTAAAAACCGGGGTCTTGTTTAAAATTACTTTGCAATGTTGAATGATTTGCACATCCCGCATATACTGTAATACGAAATAAATTGTTTACATTTACGATTAATTACTCGTACTAAAAGTACTTATTTTATTTCTCCTCCAGTGACCATGATTATTTTGATAAGGAATTTACGTCGTTCGAAATGAAAACAAAATTTTTGCGAATGTTTCAGGTGTAATATTGCTAGTTTAGGATTTTTTCGCCCAAATTCAAGAAGTTTTTTATTCACATCATGTTATGTAAATGCTGGGAAAATAAGTTCTTATTAGGAGAGCAAGTATTTACTATAAACAAAATATTATTTGTTCGGAGTAAATAGTATTTATTAAAAATAGTTAGAACTAAAGTTATATTCGCAAAACAGAAGTGTTTACTCCAAAAGCTTCTAGTATAAGCATTTACGTACTTTTATTCACATCACTGACGATAGTGAAAAATCTAAATCTTGTAATGTTTTCACATCGAATCTTCTCTGAAATATACCGTCGTGCAGGTTTCTTCTATATAATTGTAAGAAATTATACCATAAAAGTACTATAAAACGAATTCGGATAAGGTGTGATACCAACGAAAAAACACTCACATGTTTGTTACGAATATTAAATATGGTCAATTATTTACAACTTCGTCTATAAAAATTGTTTCATTTTTTCATTCCTGCATTTTGTGTGTTTAGCATTTTGTTCCATGTCCATAACCATATCAGCATTAGGCTCTAGGCATCTGCCAAATTTGCTTCGAAGTTCACTGCTGATCGTCGTCAAACATGTTTTTACCAGGTTATTTCTTTGTTCCAGGTATTCTCGACAACCTGTGCACGAATTTCATTGGACATAACGTTGCGGCCATCTTGTTTCTCACCAACTACGAAAACTACGGTCGAAGCACTGCTTCCGCTCAGTACTTTTTGCAGTTGGCGGGTTACCTCGGCATCCCCGTGATCGCTTGGAACGCTGACAACTCCGGTCTTGAACGGGTGAGTGGAATACAGAATATTCTATTTCCTTGTTTTGTATGGATTATAAAGAATCTTGTACTAGTATTTTTGAATATATTGAAATATGTGGTCCAAATTATTTAGCCTGAACCCACTTGGATTTCCGCGGGCGGCCGCGCGTGGGAAACAGCCGACACCGTTGTCATCTCGTGGCGCAGAGCGAAGTCGCTCGTTTTCACCAAGGAGGTCCGGGTTTGATTCCTGTTGAATCTCATGGTGAAATGTTTTCCAACAGAACGAGTTTGGCTGCTTCACAACGGCTAGTCCAACCGGTGTGGTATCCTAAACCCTACTCCTATCCTTATTCCTTCCCAATTGTGGCCGTGCCGTGAGTAGTGATGCAGGAGCGCGTGGTGGGAGGTGCGTACGCGGAGATGCTACCTGGCGGTCCTCTTGACAACAGATTGCGACGAGACGTGACGGACATAAATATACAGTAACGGAGGATTACTCCAAATATTCAGAATAAAGTAACGAAGGATTACTCCAAAAAGCGCTCAACACCCAACAAGGGGTTATGAGACGCGTCGCGTCGTGAGGAGACACAACAAATGTAAAAAGAATTCTAAGGGACGTTGGGCGTCCCCTCAAGCCATGGTGCCGTACCATTCCTTGACGGAACCGAGACGTACGGGACGGGGTGGCACGGACGCCTCTCATCAGGAAAAAGTAGGCAAAAGGGCAGTGTGCGTCTGGAGCTTGATGAAGGCCGGTAGAACATTGCGGTTTGGGAATCAGTTAAGCGGTCTAAGAGATCCACTGACGTTTCGATCTGCGTGCGTTTCTTTGCCTGGGCTTCCTGAGTGAGAAGGAGAGCGCAACGCCATTGCGGCTCCCGCGTTTTTTTAAATTTGTGACGTTCACTTTCACGCAACGCTTCTCCAAGCCCCTAGGAGGGTCATTGAGCGCTTTGTGCTTTGCGAATAATCTTCCATTAGCATTGTCATATCCGTCACGTCTCGTCGCAGTCAGTTGTCAAGAGGTCCGCCAGGTAGCATCTCACGTACGCGCCTCCGACCACGCGCTCCTGCGTCACTACCCAGCAGCCAGAGTTGGGAAGGAATTAGGATAGAGGTATGGTTTACGACCCTTCTCTAGCCTTTGTGAAGTAGGCTAAGTCGTTTTCTTGGAAAAAATTTCACATGATATTTTCCAGAAATCGACAGGAATAGAACCCGGGCCTTCTTGGTGAAAGGCGAGCGACTCCGCTCTGAGCCACGAGATAACTTTTAAAGTTGTCAATCATATATCTTTTATAACTGTTAATATTATTCACATTCGTGATTTAATATCTCATTTGTATAATTTTAGATGTTAGAATACTTATAGAATATTTATAGAATTTAAGATATTAGAATAATATTTAGATGTTAGAATATGAATTTCTACATAATTTTAGATGCAAGAATACTTTGTAAATGTATAATAAGCATTGATAATTGTAACCAAAGATTTTCATGAATATTGTTTACACACTGCCTGACAAAAAAAGATGCACCCAGAAGGTGTGGTCCAATATTATCCTATTTCGGTGCAAATGCATGTCATTGATGTGTGAGTAAATGATTAGGTTCACACGTATCTGTAATATATAGAACGTCCACCAGAATGCGTTCGTAATGTCACCGCCCTGCTGTTGCGCAGTTGTTATCAGTCAACTTCTGCGAGTCAGATAGTGAAGAACGGCGTTTACGTACAGTACGAAGCACCCACGGCGCCGCGCAGACGCGTTCGACAGCCTATCCACCCATTGACTGCGTTTGACAGAGGCCGCTTTGTGGTACTTCATGATATGGGTTGGTCGTATCGTGCAATTGTTAGGCGTGTGGGCCATTCAGATGTCACACTGGCCCGATGTTGGAATCAAAGGGTACATGAGGGTACCCATGCACGTCGTGCAGGCTCAGGTCGACCAAAAACCACCACCACGAGGGAGGGCCGTCGTATGGTGCGCCAAAGAGTGCGGAATCCAATGACGTCGACACCCGCCATCCGCGAACATATACTGGCGACCATACTACATCCTGTGAATTCCCGCACAGTGGCTCGACGACTTTCATCTACTGGGTTTGGGTCCGGTGTTGGCCGCCAGTTTCCACCGACCGATGGAGATGAGCTGGAAAGAGTCGAGTATTTGCTTGGAAAGTAAATTTTACTGTCTCTCCAGAAACGATTTTCGCAGGATAGCGTACCAACTTTGTGAAAGAAATGGAATTAAACTGCTATTTACACAAGATGCGTAAGCCAGTAAGGCTTGCTTCGGCGAAGAATCGTCACAAGCATATTTTGGCTTCAAAGGTACCCCTTGTCACATCATCTCCTTAGAAAGAGGCTCTTATGGTGGATGGAGAGAAACAAACATATACCTGCAGGTACAAAAAAAACGTAAAACTGGAAAGGTGAAAAGCACAAAACAGACTGGAACGAAATCCAAAACCGCACACAGGCAAGGTTTCAAACGGAAACTTCATGAAGATGAGAAATCAGAAGATTCAGACTTCTCAATCATATCAGGAGTCTCTGTTTTAGAATCAATAGAAGGGTGTGAAAGTCTCTAAGATGGCGAAACGCCTTATTTTTTTGTGGGGGATTATTTTCAGTCGGCTACCGTGGAAAAACAGGGATCCGACGTTCACTTGTGTGAAATGTGGGCGCACAATAACTGTGCTGGGGCCGAAACGGGCATTTATATTTGTGATTTTGGTAAATTAGTTTTTAATTTACCAAGTTTTTGTAATAAATTAGCATTTACTTATTAAATATATAATTAGTTTCTCTAAATGCATGTATTAATTAATATATTATATGTGATCATGCCGACCTGGATGGCCGAGGTGGCTAAGAGCGAGTACCGACTCAGTGCTTCGGTCCGAAGGGTCGCGGGTTCGAGTCCCGCCTTTGGCATGGCTGTTTGTCCCTTGACTTTGTGTGTGTGTTTTGTTGCGGAGGGCCTCGCGTTCTGCTGACCCCAGATCAGAGGAGCCCGCAAGTGTTTGTCTAGTGTATGGTCGAATATGCGTCCCTTCGGGACGTAAAAGGCAACCGGCTGTCGGCTGGATAAAAGCCCTAGGAAAAAAAGTCCTCATAATACCAGCACACAAATTGTTTTTTAAATGAGTTCTTTTGAATTATTGATTTTTTACCTACTTTCTGAATAGTTAAGAAACTTCATATTTTTATATAGTTTTCACAAATGTTGAAGATAGTTATCATATTTGTTTTTGAAAAAGGCTTTTAATTTATTTTTTAAAGTCGAAATAAAGATAGATCATATTAGCACCTCCTCCATTAATGTCCTTTTGTTGTGTTGGATATTAGGCTTCACAGTATCATAATCAATACTATCATTGCATCGATGATGCCATGTGAGATTCTTTTCATATTTTGCCATAAGAGTTGATGCAGAATGCTTCTTTGTGCAACAGTGTGTTTAGGAAAAATAACTATCATTTGAGATATTTTGTTTAAACTAGATGGTAAAGGAAGTATTGATCGATTTTTCATGTCTGTAAGAGAAAGGTCGTACAATTCAATTACATAGAGTTCTGTGATCTGTTTCTGTGGATGTCTGTCTCTTCGGTTTCTTTTCTTTTTGAGAATTAAGTCTCAACCTCAGTGCCGCAATCCCACGAACGTTCTATTGAAATTGAAAAGAATTGTGACAATATATTGCAATTACCGTACGCGAAGGCTTAAACAGGCAATGTTGATAATTTATAAAAGTTTATAATATTTATTCTCAGACACAAAACATTATGTAGAAATATTACAAAATAGTTTTTTTATTTAATAATTGAGTTTCTGGGCGGTTTAGTAATTGTTCTATTAATAATTTGGTAATAAATATAATAAATTTATCGTAAATGAACAGTGGTCCTTAGCCCTTTATTGTACGTAATAGAGGAAACTCTCTTTAGCACTAATTCCATGCGACCAAATTAATAGGAGTTCGTGTTATAAAAGTTCGTGTTATCTAAATATTATAAATGTCTATATTACCGTAATTTCTTGCCGGGATGGAAGATTTGTTGGTATTACGACGAAATTCGTGTTGAGCGAGTTCATGCTAACGAGGGTTTACTGTATATCGGATATTATTGAAAAATATTATAAATCTGTCTTTTTAGATCTCGTCAATTTGTTTACGTTATTTAGAAAGAATAAAGTGCGTGGTTGAAGTTTATATTCCGAAAAGGTAGCCGAGGTTTGTAAACATCAAAGTTCATTTTATGTGATATTTATGATGAATAAATGCTTTTCTTAATACCTCCTTCTTATAAGACAAATCCATATAAATAAGAAATACCTTTTCTTTGATTGGAAGTACTCATACACCATCTTTAGGTACAGCCATTTTTTTATTGTTCTGAACAGAATGTAATGTTTAAATCCATAATGAACGTCGGTTGTTAAGAGTGTCATTTCGTTATGTTTCTATGGATATAAAAGTACATTGTTATGAAAAGTCTATAAACAATCTTGTGTGCATCTGCAGGCAACTTATGAAGCACATACGTTCGAAAATGTTATAAAGTCAAATTTATAAAACACATACGAATATTTTTCTATTAATCTACTTATATTAATCCGCTGTTCTAAATGACAAACACCGATTTGGACGTATGCTTATATTTTGACATCCTGTCAGTCGTTTCCATTATAATTAGTCGTTTTTCCTGTTAAACTAGCTTTTTTGGACATTTCCTTTTTTTTAAAATATTTATTAGGAATGAAATTTCCACACGAGATCAAAAAAGGAAAGTAATATAATTTTTAACAATAATATCGAATGTATTAATTACCATTTGCACTGTATAATTTTAAACAACCTGTCACAAGTACTGTATCTCAGCTTTTGGATCAAAGACCCCCATCTCGGTCAGGTTTTTTGACCAGTTTCCTTGATCCTCTACGCGAACGCTGAGATGTTCCCTTGCTTTACTTCTGGACATAAATGTAACTTTGCTATCTGTGAACGTCTTCTAAAGTTCTGTGGGCAATATAGTTATTCAACAATCTTTTTCTTATTCTCGTAGAATTTATTCCTCCAAGAATAGCTTCAAGAGGGATAATTGCCCACAACTATAGGTGAATGGCCTTGTAAATAGCATTTTTTACACCAGGGCGTACATTTTCTCATCAAATTATTGCCAAAAAACGCGCATTTCCATCTGTATTCAGAATTGAACCTGTAAATATGTGAGAGTAGGATCCCAGGATTTATGAAAACGGGATACCATTATCTGCGTAGTACGTCACACACCATTTTCTAAACTGTTTTTGTCGTTAAATAAATAAAATAACGAGATTTTGAGATTTACCAAGGACAATACCCAGCTCGGCAATGTCACACGAAACAGTATTGCTGCTGCCTTTGTAGCGTCGATGATCGAGTGAGGACATGGGATTGAGTGCCGACGGTTGAGTATTGTCCACATTCCTGTAGCTAGGTGGGCATCTGCCGCTATCTGGAAAAGATGTAATTTACAACACATGTGAGGAAAATTTATCCACAATTTCGTTATCAGGGTTCGGCAAATTTGCGGTCGTAAAATTGTTGACACACTATAAAATTACATTTCTTCATACGATGTATGACGAGAAAGTAAAATTTTCCATATTTTTCATTCTTTCTCTTATATATATATATATATATATATATATATATATATATATATATATATATATATATATATATATATTTGGCGTTATTGGGTCGGTAGTCTCACTTCACCGGCCAGGTACCGGTGTCCCCCATGTCTAGGTTTAGTCAACTTCCCATGCTTGGGGGCAAGAGCGACATGAGGGGAACACGACGTATTTTCTTCACCGTAACTAGCAAGATCCGCCTGCTTGAGCTTTTCGTCATCACACAGAAACTGGGACGATTTTCACGGAAAGCTACAACTCTATTTTTGCCTCGATCGGAAATGGAACCCTGGACGGGTAGCTAGTACGCTGCCCATGAGCCTTCCCAGACGCATACATATATTGTTACCTCGTGGGCAGGCTACTTGCCTGGCTGCCAGTCGATGGTGACCACTCGCTCGGTTGTTTGTGACGGGGACTGTCTCGGTGTACTCAGTGAGCGAACTCGACGGCACTGATGCTGATCAGCCGCACAGCGAAACTCTGAGGAGCCGAAGAAGAAGCTCGGTGATCACTACCGACCAGCTCGACGCAACAATTTTAGAATCACAGCTCGACGAATAATTTTTAGAAGAAGATCACTCGACGAAAAAGTTAGAGATGATTGATTTTTTCGTGTTTCCGGGCGCGTCACCTGATTTGGTCACTTAGTCCGGTTAGTGTAGTGTATTTTTTTCTCTCGCGAGATGGCAGTGATCTTCCTCCGCTGGATGGCGAGATCCGGCGCCGACCTACCGTCGACTAGTGGGGTTTCCCCCTAACCAGGACTCTCCCACCAGCGGGGCACCGCCCTAGCCGGGACAAGCTCTAAGCTCCCGACCGGTCTACCGGAATATGTGGTAGTGTAGTGCATGTTAGTGTAAGTGTGGATGTAACAGGAGAGGAGAGAACAAGGAAGAGGAAGGACAGATCGCGCGCGGTCCGTTGCCCGTTTTGGTAGGTACTGCTCCAACATTCGCCTGGCAAGCCCTAAGCTCCCGACCGGTCTCCCGGAATATGTGATAGTGAGGTGCATGTTAGTGTAAGTGTGTGTGTGTAAGAGGAGAGGATAGGACTAGAAAGAGGAAGGAATGATCGCGCGCGGTCCGTGGGCCGTTTGGTAGGGTACTGCTCCGGCATTCGCCTGGTGTTGATCGGAGAAACCACGGAAAACTACCGATCGGAGCTGCCGGCCGCTAGAATTCTCCTCCAGACAGCGACTGAGTTCGACCTAGCTGAAAAGCTAGTGTCGAAAATCCTGCCGCCGTGGGGAGTGGGAACCTAGGACCTCCCGGTCAGAGGCGCTGCAGTGACATCAGTTGATGCACTGAGCTACCGCTCTGGTGTTTGAGAAGAACGTCGGGTCTCCGGAATTTATTGCTTTTAGCGGGCGCTCTCCCATGCCAATGATGCGGTGGACCCCGCCAATCACCTGCCCGTTTGGATGTCCCGTGACTTGTCTCACTTCCGTCCTCTAGCGTCACCTGAAGACACCTTTCCGAAATGCCCCGTGACGCATGGCTCACCTTGCTAATTTATTTATTTATTTATTTATTTATTTATTTATCTATTTATTTATTTATTTATTTATTTATTTATTTATTTATTTATTTATTTATTTATTTATTTATTTATTTATTTATTTATTTATTTATTTATTTATTTATTTATTTATTTATTTATTTATTTATTTATTTATTTATTTTACGTCTAAAAACAGTTGAAACTGCATATGATGAGCTATGGGGAGAAGTGAATTCCGTGCACGCTTTCAAAATTCTGTGATCCCTACACTAAGTTATATACTACATGGATTTTAAAAATTAAAAAAAGCTCTTATGTAATAAAATCTATTTTCAAAGATAAATAAGCAATAAATTTTGAGCTCTTATCCATGATGTCCTTCAAGGAATAATACTTCCTGCCGCAACAACATGGAAACGATAATTTGAATATATTACCCAATGAATTCTAGAAGACGTGCACAGATAATGAAGTTATATTTATGTCCAGAAGCAACACATGGGTCCATCTCAGCATTTGCTCAATGAATCAGGGAAACTGGACAAAAAACCTGATCGAGATGGGGGTCATTGACCCGGAGGCTGTAGTACAATAGTTGTTACAGGCTGTTTATACACATTTATACAGTCCAAATGGTAAAGAACGCATTATGTATCATTGTTAAAATTATTGTTACTTTTCTTGTGATGCTCAGTATAGTCTCTAATTGTATAGAACTATTATGCCATATCTCAGGCGGGAATGAACATTCGCGAAGTATACACAACGAGCAGTATGAAGGCTGACTGAATTTGCAAAAATTCTGAACGCGTAGCATAATGAGCTTAATTTTGTGTTCAATTCATTTAAATGGACGTTCCATTTAAGGTTTGACTGAATTGAGAGACCTAAAAATTTTGTTGCCTTAACATCAGTCAATGGTACACTGTTCATTTTCAATGGAGCACAGAATTGTTTATTTGATATGGAAAACTGCATTAAAACCGTTTTCTTTTCGTTTACTATTAATTTGTTATTTCGGAACCAATTTGAAGCATCTGATATTGTACTATTTACGGTTTCTTTATTGCAAAGGATGTTCGTATCATCCGCAAAGAGAACCGTTCTTCCGTTTCGAATCGTCGAGGGCATATCGTTTACGTAAAGTAGGAACATAATAGGGCCTAAAATCGATCCTTGAGGAACTCCACATGCAATGGGCAAAGAGTCGGAAAGGTGCGTACGTAATGTTCCATCATTCCAGTAAGGTATTTCCACTCTCTGAGATCGTTGTTTAAGGTACTAACATAAGCAATCCAGAGCAATACCACGGATTCCATATGAAGGTAATTTTGAAATAAAATGTCATGATGAATGACGTCAAAAAAGCTTTGTTCTAAAAATAATCGAATAAGGGGCATCGTTTTTAATCAATCAAAGCGACATTTTAAAAGAAAAGAAAATATGGCTGTTTCCGTTGATTTTGGCAACCTGAAAGCGCGTCGTGTTTACTGAGAAAGGTTTCCATTCGTTCGTAAAAAGTATCTTTAATATTTTTGAGGAAGCGATAGAAAGAGGAATGGGCCGATGGTTTGAATTTCATTTTTGTTGCCTTTTTTGAAGAGCGGTTTAATTTTGGCTGTTTTGAAAATATCTGGAAACGTTCCAGTGCATAAGGATGCATTAAATTTGTGAGTTAACGGGTGTTTAATGGCATACGGACAGGTCTTTAACAAAGAATCCTGGAATTCATCTAAACCGGACGAGTATTTATTTTTTAATTCACAGATTATTTTGAGAATTTCGTAGGAAGAAGTTGCGGAAACGAACATCGTGTCTAAAATTTTGGGTGAAATGTCTGTTATTGAATTTTGTGGCTGAAGACCCTTAGTGTGATCGGCAGGAATTCTCGATAAGTATTGGTTTAAGAGACTAGCCACTGTTGCCAGATCGTTCACATTTATATCGTTATATTTAAAACCACATTCTCTACAAGGTTTCTAGTTGATATGGTCGTATTTTTTATTATATTCCACATTGCTTTCGTTACGTTATTTGAGTTCAAAATATCATAATCATTTTTCATGATGTTAGCCTGCCTTATGAGATTTCTTAACAATGATTTGTATTTTTGAAAGTATATGAGGAAATCTTGAGATACGTCATGACGTTTAGAAATGAAAGAAATAATTCGCTTGTTTTTACAAGATCGGCCGCTTACCGTACTCCTGACGTCACGGCGCTCCACCCTTTCCTCCGTAGGAACAATAGTTCACTACACCCCTCACTAGTTATATACCTGTCGTCAGGCGTATTTCCGCCGTTTCTGCACAATTCCTGACTACTTTGAATCGCGAAATCCACAGTGTTTTGCATCGCAAGACGCAACTCTGTATTTTAATTTAGATTCTTCGCTGCTGAACGGCTTGTAATGAGAAAATAATGCATGCTACTGCGCTGTTACAATATGTATTAGGCTGTATCGAAAAAATAAAAGTCAGTGACTTAGTGCAAAAAAGTTTATTTTCGATGCAAAACAGAATCGGCACCAATAAAACCGTATTAGGATGTCAGATGTGGATGAAAGATGTGAATGAAAGTTGGCTAATAAACAAAATATAAAAGAGATCAATGCGTTGAGTAAATATTAGAGAAAATATACACAAAATTTAGTTATTTGTCATTGCTGGGGTAGGGCGTAGAAAGCCAACAGTACCTTTTTAGAAGGGAAGCAATGTTAGAGTTATGTCAGATACCTACCTATTTTTGTAATATTTATTTTACAAATTGCCACTTCTTATAGGTTTCATTCTACTGGGAAGTGTGCACATTGCAAGTGTGTAGATGGCTCTTGAATTACTACTTCACAATATTGGCAACACTCATAATTCCTGCGATATCGTAAGATCCCTGTAAGGTGAATGTTTTAGAGAATTCTCAGGATTCCCAAGATTTGTGGCGCAGGTTTCACGTCTCCTGCCAGGTAACTAAAATTTAGATGTGAGTTGATGTGACTGCTGATTGATCCAAAAATTAATATTCTGGAAGAAACAGATCAATATCGAGACTATTAAACACTCAGCATTCAAATATGACAATTACATTTAAATAATAAATATGTCAAACATGAAAAGTATGACTATCACTTTTGAAAGCTGAGTATGTAATAGATTGGATCCAGTGGTCTTTTCCGTCCCTCATGTATACTGATATTTAGATTAATTTATACATTACAAAAGGTCTTGTGGATTGCCGGCAGATATATACAATAAAAATAATATTCATAAAAAGAGACAAAAACACTTGAGAAACAGAACGGAAACGAAACGAAGCCAATTACAGCAATTAGAGATACTAAATTACCTTTTGTTGTTCATTTTATATTTCATTGCATGCCATTATTTTTTGTCGCTTCACTTTATTTATTTTCGGTTAGAATGGCGAACATTCGATTCTAATGGATGTTTTGCGTACGCGGTCAAGGTTCCATTCCTGACGACGTCTGAAGTTTAACAATTGGGTGGTTGGTTGATTGCTTTTTGTCATAGTTAATTGGGCTAAACGAACTACCCTGCTGCTTATTTAAGACATCGAGATATCGGCTGCTCTGCTTGATCATTTCGGTGTATTTCAGCGATGCGATTTCGTTTATGCGCATGTCGCAGCAACGCCTTAAAACGAGTCTGCTTAATTGAAAGATGTAGGTCGAGAGTGCTCGCAATGCCAGCTGCAGTGGCCCACGTGCCACACTTCCTTCACTAGTCTGAGCCGATCGCGCTCGACCGCATCCCCTCCCGATTGGATCCGGTGACACGCAGATAAATGCATGACTTGGGCACTCCAATAGACCGCTCACTTGCATCGTCGTTCCATAAACAGTGAACCATGCACCGCGCGCTATCTCGTCTTCAAGCCATACTTAAGGATCGGAAGATGGATTGATTCCCATTCCGAAACTGCCCCTCACTTGAAAGAGTCATCTTGAAAGAGTCATTTATCTTGAAAGAGTCTTGAAAGACTGTTCAAACGCGTATATGCGGTGAGTCATTTTATACGGTAAGAAAACTCCAGCGTGTCTTTTCTAATATTAACAATGAATAAAACGTTTCCCATTTTGGCCTCAGGAACATTCTCGTAGAGTGTTTTTTTCTCTTTGTAGATTTCCAATCTTGTTGCAACCTGTATTTTACCGAAACATAGTGGGCATTGCTATGACTGGAAGTGCTGTGGTAGATTGGGGAGGTCATTAGCGTTATTTGGAAATAAGAATTGCATAGTAATTCGAACTAGCGACTAGCAGACCAAGTTTCTCATGTCATTACGTTGCGCGATTTCTCCATACATGAGTGCCATAATATGCACTTTCATTCCGCCAATTAATTTCATCGTTTGTGTCTAAAAAAAGGGAGATTTTGTGTTGCAATACTGAGAAATGTCCTCAGCACTTCAACTCATTTTAAGTACAATTTTTCGAAACATTAAAGGTGAAAAGGAACCGTCAAGATACTGCTATGAAGAAACGAAGCCTTTCTCAGGAAATTACGTAAATAATTGTCAAGTTAAAATACGAGAAGACGTTAGTGTGTTTTATTTACCGCGTGAAATGACTCGTCTTAGTCCAAGGCAGGAACGGGTATGTAGCGTCAAAGAAAAATAGTAGTGCGAAAACAGAACATACTTTCTCGTATTGTTTGTAAGAGGTACGTTATATTATAGTCCTTGTTAAACGCACAAATGTGTTTTCAAGCAGCAAGTATTTCCCCCGATTGTATTTCGAACTTGATGTGTCGGCCCCGCGATTGTCTTAACCGTTACACACAAGTGCAGGTTAAATATACCAGTGCTGGCAAAGTGTCTCAGATATTTGGAGAAAAACTCTTTTTTCTCATCAAAAATCTCCAAGACGTATTTTAACAATTCTACTACGAGCGAAGATTACATACTACGTATATGAGCAAGAAAAGCTCCCGTTCGGTACCAGGAACCCATAAAATGATTTTTTCTCTCTAAAATCTAAAATCGGTAATTTGTTTGCAGAATTACCTATCGTTTTCTCTACCTATTGCCTACATCTCCTCTATTGCTATATCTATAGGTAACTAATAAATTATATTATATGTCATGAGTTAATGACCCTCTGTTACACGGCTTCCTACTTCGAATCACAAGGAAAAAATAAACTTTGTGTGCATATTTTAAACACCAAACATGCTCCTGAATACAGAAAGTCCGAAAATAACAGTTCTGACCTCAGTAACTTGTGCGGCGAATTTCTCCCCTTTCCCGTGCCACCATCGAAGAATTCCCTCTTTCGGCCTCCCCTTTTCTCGTACACTTCTCTTCTAAACAAATTTCTTCCTTTCCCCCAAAATTGCTTAACAAAAAGCGTCTACCTCTTAACCCTGTAATGGTAACGTTGGGTCTACAAGACCCAAATCAAAATTTATTTCAACGTATCTTGAAATGGAAACTCAGCACTTAATTGAATTTTCGTCTACCTTTCAAAATAATGATTTTATTTAGAATTATAATCAGTACTGTACATTTCATTGTCAGTCATTGTTGAGTGAAAGAAATTTGGGACGTAAGTAAACTTGGTTCAGACTGACCCATCGTTACCCCCTCATATACTTCTTGCTACAATGATTAGACGGTTTCTTAGCACTTGATTTCCGAACAGTGTGTGTTAGTGATAACTTTATAGATTGATTGAAATGAATGAAGAACATAGAGCTAGAGGTGGGTGAAAAAGTTGAATGATAGAGGAAGTACTAAATGCATCGAGTGAACATGAAGATGCGTAACGAGAACTCTGTTTATAATGTGAACACGATACTGATAGTATGGCAGAAGGTAAACTACGAAACAGTGAATATTGATACCAATTGCAGATCAATACAACCAAATGGAGAAAAGCAGTTGGTAATATAATTATTCGCACGTGTAGTAGCAATATTATTCTCATCACACGTTTACCAGCAGTGTCGCAGTTTGCAATACAAACTCAAATGAAGAAATGCTGTGTTATGATTTTGTCTAAAGATCGATTGTAATTTGTTTTATTGTTCATCTGTAATAAATATATTTTGCTAAGAAATAATGAAAGTTCATTTCTATAAACAATTCAGAAGAAACGTTTCAATGGATCAACTCAGACCCAACGTTTCCATTGATGAAACATTCTTACATGTTACCACTATACAAGTTGTAGGGTTGTTTTAGGTTTTTGTAGGGTTAACAACCCACTCGAACCAATGTGGTTTGACACCACGACCCTGATACAGGCGATCGAATGAGTGTTATATGAAACTTCTTTCCTTGGTAATGTGAATTAATGAATATTCAAGTTATCTGAGAAATCCCTGGAAGTTCCCCTTGAGAACAATTCAGAACGTCACCACGCGACTCGAACCCAGAATCCTTAGTCCCATGTGTTTCTTTGTAGTTCCCCCTCTCAAGGGTCACTTGTTGAATGTAAAAGTTAATCTGATGTAGCTGATATGTCGATATCGTTGCTTTAGTTACCATAATGAAGGTAATCTAATATTATTATTATGTCGTTAATGATTAACTCATTTGCCTAATGATATGTAATGATTACGTGATGTTCGCATTTCAATCAGTAATTTTATTGAAATTATGTAATTCGATAAATTCGTTAATAGATAATGGGAGTGCAAGTGTTTGCATATAATGAAAGTATTCATGATTATAGCGGTAGAGATGGCGGCAAAGTTTATTGTATGCGGAGTGTGAGTAGAGGTTGGGAGTAGACGTGAGGGATGAGGAGATGCGGGGATCGGAGTCTGAAACGGGTCGCCTTTTTTATTGCTCTCGTACCGCTCTGATAAGTGTCAAAAATAGTGCAACAGTAGGGCAACAATGACTTTTCGTCTATCCATGTGGCGGTCGCTGATAACAGAGGACAGCGGAGATAAACGCGCAGTGTTCGGAGCAACCGCGGGGCTACCACTCGACAAATTTCAGAGAGGTGATTAGTGGTACACCGGATGTTTCAAGGGTATTGTTCATCTCGAAGAGTAACGGATGGAGATGCTGAGTTGAAAACTATTTCCTGTGGGAGTGGGTTTATTCACGTCTTGACGAAGGAGGGAGTGCAAAGAAAGTTCTCATGTGCTTTCTTCTATCTCCAATTATCTGTCTCTCCATTTCATGTCACATTCATTCTGTTATCACCATTTTCTTCTTCTTCTTCACTAGCCTCCATGTGCGCTGAAAGCCCCCTAACACCTTTGCCAAGCATTGCGGCTCGACGCGTCGAACGAAGTGAGAGACCTGGCAGTCAAGGAGTCTCAGCACGCTCGTTCGCATGCTGCATTGCCACCGATATTTTGGGTGTAGTTGGGTCTATTCTCAAAATACGTTTGCTGTGTCGCTGTCAATTTCTGGTGTTTATTTAGAGTTGCTCACTGTTTGCTCCTATATGCATTTGCGTCTTCGTTAGTGTAGTAGCGTGGCGGACTGTAGGACTTTCAATCTCCAAGTTCTCGGGTTTAAAACCAAACGAAGCCGTGGATTTTTAGGGGCAAAAGATCCTGCGTTATCCTCCTTCGGGGGGGAAGTAAAGCCGCTGTCCCAGATTACTGCCGGGAGAGGTGGCTAAGTGCAACAACTGATGTCATTGCAGTCAGGGACCGAATACCGAAATAATAGCGGTAAAGGTATTTATACCGGTATACAAATACCTTTACCTTTATTATACCTTTATTCAAAATACCTTTAAAAATACCGGTATAAGACGTCAAATACCGGTATTTTTAGAGGTATTTTACCTTTATCCGACGTCTATACCGGTAAAATACCTCTATTTAAAGGTATTATACCGGTATTCTCTCCTCAAAATACCGGTATTTTCATAAGAAAATACCGGTATTTCAGTAGAATCATACAGGTATTTGGGGGAAATTCATTGTGATTTTTTCCGCTGAGATAGCTCAGAGGAAACAACTATTTACACGGCAGAGTTTCTGACCGGGAGGTCCTAGGGTTCGAGTCCCGAGGGAGGCGGATTTTCGACACATATTCTAGCTAGGTCGAGTTCTGCCGTTGACTGGGAAGTCGAGTTCTGTCTTCAGACGGAGGGACCAGGCAACGGTCTTTCGCAGACATCAACACGAGCTCGTTCGCTGACCTTGGACCTCACGTCCGGGCGCAGAGCTTGGCGACACGTGATAGAGTGTTGAAAATTTATCCGTATAAATCTTGCCCTTTCTAGTAGCGATAAAAAATGGAGAAACGTGTCTTCTTATCCATAAATAAGTCTTCCCACGCATACCAAACTTCCTTCTTGCACGACTGTGTTTATCACTAAATACGATTATTTGCTTAAATTTGATCGTATCACTAACATTCCCGAAAACAATTTTTTCAGTTGGCCCAGTTTCCTTATTCTGCACCATAATTAATAATTATATATATATATATATATATATATATATATATATATATATATATATATATATATATGTAATATAATTATAACTAAAACAATATTAAAAATTGACATTGAACGCTAATAGACATTAACTATTCTTAGGCGAGGAAACAGAAGCGTTATGCTTAATTCAAAATTAATGATTGAAGCATGTTTAATTTACATCCATGTATTACATATTCATATACATCCCTTTCAAAATTCAAAATTTATTGCTTATTTATCCTTGAAAATAGATTTTATTAGATGGGAGTTTTTTTGTTTTTTTTCTCCCTTTCAAAATTCAAAACTTAAGTAGTATATGATTTAGTGTAGGGATCACAGAATTTTGAAAATGTGCACACAATTCACTTTTCCCATAGCCCGTCATACGCAGTTTTTTAACTGTTTTTTGACGTAAAATAAAATAAAAATAAAAATAAAAAATTTAAGAAATTTCATTAAGAAAAAATATTAATACTACTATATTATATAAATTAATTTTAATAAATATTTTAAAATATTAATACTAATTAAATTTTAAATGTTTGCATTAAATTTGTGTAAATTAATTTATTATTTTGTTTGTTAATTTATAAATTTATTTAAAATAAATGTTAATTTTAATTAAAAAGTAAAAATGTTAATATTAATAAACTCTTTTTTATTAATTAATGATGTTAGTATATATTTCTTATTATTAAGGAAGAAACACTCTTCTCAAAGTGGGCTCCTCCAGATGCATTTTACAATGTGAGCTACCCGCGTAGAAGGGAACCCTTGCACAATGCAATGTTAATAGCTAATAATAATAGTAATAATAATAATAATAATAATAATAATAATAATAATAACATAATAATTTACTTTTATTACAAATTTTCTCAATATTTGCAGTTAATGTCAAAATATATTAAACCCTTAATATAAACTAGGAAAATAACATTTTATTTTAGCCCTATTTATTAATGTATAATTAAGATTTAATTGTGAAATGAAGTAAGAGGAAATCATTTTTTAACAATAACAAAACTGGGCCTGAAAGCCTGAGCGTTCGTGATTATCTCAAGGTGTCAACGCTTCCTCAGTTCGCCGAAGGAGGGGTCGGGGAGGGAAGAAACGGTCCTACGCCTACGGCACGGCGCATACGTTGACAGCCTCTCCATGTGCGAAATACAAAGACAGGCTTAGGTCATCTCTCAGGTCAGATGGGAGATAGCTCGATGAAGGACACTAAGTAAGAAAAGGTTCTCTTCAATGGAATCAATAATTATTATTTCATATTTCAACTTTTCCGAAGTTTAAATTAAGGGAGGTTTTCAATACATACAACGTATGCAAAACGTAAACGCCCGAACACAAAACATTTACAATAATAAGAATAGAATTTAATACAGTTGTTATATATATATATATATATATATATATATATATATATATATATATATATATATATATATAATTTAAACAATAAATAACAATTATGAAATGATATTAGATCAATAAACATTTTGTGAGATATTATTAACTAAAGTGACCTGTTTTTTCAACATGTATGGATGGTAAGCTATATTTCTTCATTGAAAATACCGGTATAATACCGGTATAACCTTAATGGACGTCCATACCGGTATAGACGTCCTATAGAGGTATTTTACCGGTATAAAAGAATAAAGGTATTTGAAAAAGGTATGGAAAAATACCGGTATTATACCGGTATTTTTTTACCGGTATTCAATACCTTTTCGGTCCCTGATTGCAGTGCCTCTGACCGGGAGGTCCTAAGTTCGAGACCCGACAGTGGCAAGATTTTCGACACTAGCTTGTCAGGTAGGTTGAATTCTATTGCTGTCTGGAGGAGAATTATACAGGTCGGTTGCTCTGATCTGTAGTTTCCGTGGTTTCTCCGATCAACACCGGGCGAATTGTGGAGCAGTACCCTAAGAAACGGGCCACGGACCGCGCGTGATCTTTCCTTCCTCTTCCTTGTCCTACCCTCACCCCTTACACACACTTACACTAACATGCACTACACTACCAGACATGCTAGGAGACCGGTCGGGAGCTTGTTCCGGCTGGGGCGATGGAGATACCTGTTTGAAGGAAATCCCGCTAGCCGTTGATAGCCGGCGCCGGATCTCACTATCCATCGGAGGAAGATCACCGCCATCACCTCCCGAGGCAAAAGGATGCACTACACTTAACGGGAGTACTGAGTTACACTCAGTATTTGAAGCGCCCGGAATTACTAACCTGTTGTGACCGCCCGCGCGCATTCGCAAGTCCCGCCATCGAGCCACGTATTGGCAGGAAGCGCGCGGACCGTCACGCCAGAATGGGCGGGCAGAGACTCGCCGCCGTCCTCGGCAACAGGCCTAGCCGGCGAGCCGCGGCCCCAAGGGGGTATTTAGCGGGCCCCCTCGCAGCAAGCAGGCAGTCAGCAGGGAAGTCGGGATCCAGACAGCGGAAGCAGAACCGTGGCGGAGGAGCGCACACGGGAGCAGAACCGTGGCGGTGGAGCGCACACGGGAGCAGAACCATGGCGGTAGAGCGTCCACGGGAGCAGAACCATGGCGGTGGAGCGCCCACGGGAGCAGAACCGTGGCGGTGGAGCGCCCACGGGAGCAGAACCGTGGCGGTGGAGCGCACACGGGAGCAGAACCGTGGCGGAGGAGCGCACACGGGAGCAGAACCGTGGCGGAGGAGCGCACACGGGAGCAGAACCGTGGCGGTGGAGCGCACACGGGAGCAGAACCGTGGCGGAGGAGCGCACACGGGAGCAGAACCGTGGCGGAGGAGCGCACACGGGAGCAGAACCGTGGCGGTGGAGCGCACACGGGAGCAGAACCATGGCGGTGGAGCGCCCACGGGAGCAGAACCGTGGCGGTGGAGCGCCCACGGGAGCAGAACCGTGGCGGTGGAGCGCACACGGAGCAGCAAACCGTGGCGGTGGAGCGCACACGGGAGCAGAACCATGGCGGTAGAGCGATCCACGGAGCAGAACCATCGCGGTGGAGCGCCCACGGAGCAGAACCGTGGCGGTGGAGCGCAATAATGGGAGCAGAACCGTGGCGGAGCGCCCACGGAGCTACAGAACCGTGGCGGAGGAGCGCACACGGGGAGCAGAACCGTGGCGGTGGAGCGCAATACGGAGCAGAACCGTGGCGGTGGAGCGCACACGGGAGCAGAACCATGGCGGTAGAGCGCACACGGAGCAGAACCATGGCGGTGGAGCGCACACGGAGCAGAACCGTGGCGGAGGAGCGCACACGGGAGCAGAACCGTGGCGGTGGAGCGCACACGGGAGCAGAACCATGGCGGTAGAGCGTCCACGGGAGCAGAACCATGGCGGTGGAGCGCCCACGGGAGCAGAACCGTGGCGGTGGAGCGCCCACGGGAGCAGAACCGTGGCGGTGGAGCGCACACGGGAGCAGAACCGTGGCGGAGGAGCGCACACGGGAGCAGAACCGTGGCGGAGGAGCGCACACGGGAGCAGAACCGTGGCGGAGGAGCGCACACGGGTGCAGAACCGTGGCGGAGGAGCGCACACGGCAGCAGAACCGTGGCGGAGGAGCGCACACGGGAGCAGAACCGTGGCGGAGGAGCGCACACGGGAGCAGAACCGTGGCGGAGGAGCGCACACGGGAGCAGAACCGTGGCGGAGGAGCGCACACGGGAGCAGAACCGTGGCGGAGGAGCGCACACGGGAGCAGAACCGTGGCGGTGGAGCGCACACGGGAGCAGAACCATGGCGGTGGAGCGCCCACGGGAGCAGAACCGTGGCGGTGGAGCGCCCACGGGAGCAGAACCGTGGCGGTGGAGCGCACACGGGAGCAGCGAGAGGCAATGGCGGAAGACCTACCGCCCCTCTCTTTCTACGCCGTATGGAGACGGCGTGACGCCCGGCCTAGTGGAGGCGCGGGCCCGGAGCCTGAGGCACTTGGATCACCGCAGCGGCTGTACCCAAGACGGGACGTCAGCCGAGAAGGCAAACAGAGGGGAATATTGTAACAAGAGTATTTGCCTTGTATGTAAATGACAAATAAATTGTTTTACAAACGCAGTGTTTTGTGGACATAACGTAACCAACCAATAATCAACCCCAATTACTGCATATAACCAGTTGTAGATATACTGCGTGTACAAGGTTCTCAAGCCTAAAACAAGCCTCTGGGCTTAATGCTATTCGCCAACTTGGTGATAACTTCTTTCTGTTCATGGTCATGGTCAGGTGGAAAAGCCTCATCTTCGCCACGTAATATTAGTCATAATTGAATTTAATATTTTTTGTCCTCAGCGAGAGTCGGGTACAAACCCATCGCCGATCATTCGGCTCCAAGTAGGGTTTTGACTGCGCTCCAGAATTATAAAAATTGTGCATGATCTTATTTTACAATCTATCTCTGAAGAACATTTAATTCAGGAATTATCTTTATCTTTGATATTGGAGTAGTAGCAAAACGTTTAAAAAATTAACATTTTTTATTTTTAATGGGGGATTTCGACGAAAATGATACTTACGCCATTCTCTTAAGCGAGGACGTTTAATAAAAATATGTTGAGATATTTTGGAGAAAATTTTGAAAATGCATTCAAGGCTTTATGTAAAACCATGCCTCCCAAAATCGAAGTATCCGGTTCAAACCCACAGGGCCTTGAGCAAAAGGGGTCTGACGTTATTCACACCTGACGTCCAGTGGGGCTTAGTTGGCTGCCCGGGAGCAAAGCGGTACATGTAACAATTATGCAAAATTCAGGTTATAATAATTTTCCTCCAAACAATCATCTACACCAAGCACGTTAAACTGCGCCTGCACGAGCTACTTGCCCGCCTTGGAAGCCTGGGGCTCCTACAGATTTGGACAACTTCCCATGACTTCGCTGTTATTTCCACTCTAAATCCAGAAAGGGATGCCCATACGCGAAAATATGTTTGCCAAATTTTTTACCATTAGCCGAGAATTGTATTATGTTTATATTCTTCACTATTTATTACTATTTCATGTTTATTTTCTTACTAAATTCTCTCTTATATAAACATCTTTGACAGGAGTATATTTGAATAGCGTATTCGTTCCTAGTTTTCGTTTTGAGATGTGTTATTAAATCATTCAGTTATTTATTGTATTTAGCAATAATGCGAAATAAATTATGAATAAAAATAAGTGAACAATTCTTGCTTACCGATGGACAGCGTTTTTAACAGACAAGAATCTTCGTTAAACCTCCTAACCTGAATGTGGAAAGTTAAGACTATTATATCACTCCTAAGAAAAAGCGATTACAAAGGGAAGATACTTGTGACTCAAAATGTTTAATTTACTCTCAATTGAGAACTTGAAATCTGACTGATGTATTGTATCACTTTAATGGATTACTTATTTGCTTTAAAGAGAAAATACGAATTAATGTAGTGTGACCGTACAAAGTCACAATATAACCTAGTTGCACGTTTGACTATGCTAGGCAGTATAAGCTCTGTGACGAACATATAAGTAGTCGTTCAGTTGACTAGGGTAGTGGAGGTAGAATATTGAGAGAAGAGCAAGAAGTCTTTTGGGTTATGGAAGGTGCCACGAGTGCATCTAGAGGTGTCTGAGAGAAAGGCGCTGCTTGGAACCAGGAACCGGCCAAGAACATTCTGGAATTCACCTACCAGCGTTCTAACGTCGTCACCGATAAGTAGACGTGTTCACTTTTGCTTTATGCCAGTTCGTTTTTTTTTGTGAAAATAATGAGATCGGATCAAGCCATTGACTTTGGGATACTGAAGGATTGTTCGGCACCGAGATTATTTCACAATAGCCTCTGAGTGAGGGCGTGTAGTACGGCGACATTATTGGTGCTACCACAACCGGTAAAGTTAATGTAGGAAGAGCAGACCACGTAAAACAATTTTATGCCGACTGATTAAGCTTTAGCAATTAGGAGTCTACTTTTTTCTTAGAATGTGGGAGAAAGTGGTTAAGAAGATTCATCTCAGTTGTTTTCATTCTAAATGAGAGTTTTTAGTTGTTGCATGTTAAACAGTGGACGTAAATTTTTGTTAAATTAGTTGTCTTCACTTCTCAGAGGTACGAAAGGTTATTGCTGCAAATCAGAGCCTTTTGTGAATCATTATCAAACTTCCACTATATTGTGAAACCAAGTTCGGGGTTTGATATCACTTGTATTCACAGTAAGATCAGTCATTGGAATCACATATTAATCATTATCAAGATTTCACTATATTGTGAAACCAATTTTGGGTTTGATATCACGTGTAATTATAGTAAGTGTATGGTGATCAGGAATTAGAATCACATATGAAGGATTCTCATGCTTTCACTATATTGTGAAAAAAGTTTTTGATGGAGACAAATGTGAAAGGTGTCATGGTGCATTGAATCCAGGATAATTTTTGCAATTGTGTTTTTTTTTTGAAAGAGTGAAAATGTATTTAATTTGTATACAGTCCAGTGTATGAGTATGACTGATAACCTATCAATAAAGATCCCAAAACCCACAGATTAGACAGGTTCATTGGCTCAAGTTTGGAATGAGCATAAGATATTTTAGGCATAACAGAAAGTGAATCTGTAGTGTGTACACATCCTGGAATATAGAGGGATGGGTGTACGGTTACAGTAGCTAAATTTGTGAGAATAACTATCGAGTAACTTCTCCCAAATATTGTCATGGGCCAGATATCCAGTGACGTACTGCCACTCCGGCACACTTTTTTTATTTATTTTTTTAAATTTGTTGCGTGGTTGTTGACGCAACGCGTCTCTAAACCCTTGTTGGGCGTTGAGCGCTTTGTTGGAGTAATCCTCCTTTACCAAGTACTTACTATCATTACTTTACTGTTGTTGTGTAATTACTAATTACTGTGTTTGTCGAGTCCCGTCAAGTCGGAGTCAGTCAGTGCCGTTTATCCCTTCGGCCAAGGGCTCGACGCCGTTAGATCCTTGCGGGTCACCCAACCAGGAACCCACGAGTCTCGAATTCGCTTAACCTTCGTGATTTCCCGGAGCGTAGAAAACGAATTCGTCTAGCGCCGCCGGCAAAAACCTTGCGCCAATTTCTCTGGATGCAGTGCCCGCGGGTTCCAGTAAGCTTGTTAATAAACCGCCCGGGACCGTGACATGTCTGTTCGTGGGTTGAAGTGATCGCTTCATGGAGCTTCACGTGCTCCGACTTGGAGTGATGTCACAGGCGGGAGATGAGGGACATCCTTCTGAGAATTCCGACAACAGAATGCGACGGCTTGCACAATGCAAGTTATTAGGTTGAATTCCAAGAAAAAGCCGTCAATAGTCAACCGTCAACCGTTGCTCCGTCAATAGTACCGAATAGCTAGAGGTTCAGATTCAGATATAGTTTCGGGGCTACAGATTCAGGGGGGAGGTAAGGGTAGCATGCCCCCTAATCCACAACTTTTGTTTGTGGTTAACTTCAATGTATTAAAAACCATTACACTTTGATTTCATGCTTTTAAAGAAAAGTATATATTCATTAACCCCGAGCGGACGGAATTTTATTGATATATTCCGAATTCTGTAGCCTTGACAGATTGTTGTATGTTTCTCGGCGAGGTGCAGGAAGCGCGAATAGACAATGCTCTGTCGGGTGATAGACATGGGCAGACCGGGCGATCGCCTGGGGCCTCGCAAGCCAAGGAGCCCGATGATGGGGCTGTTGGGAAAAAATATTAAAAATTGAAACAGAAACTAGAACACGAGAAAATTATCAAGTTGTTATTTGTTGCGATGCAGTAGTCTAATAATTCATAGAATTTTCATTTCATGTTTTACCTTGAATAGTTTATTACAGTCATTCCTTATAGTTTGGTTTAGTTTTTTCGTGTTTCCGGGCGCGTCAACTGCTTTGGTCATTAGTCCCGTTAGTGTCGTGCGTGTTGTTTTCTCGTGAAATGACGGTGGTCTTCCCCCGCTGGATGGCAAGATCCGGCGCAAACCTACCGTCGGCTAGTGGGGTTTCCCCCCGAACCAGGACTACCCCACCAGCGGGACACCCCCCCCCCAGCCGGGACAAGCTCTAAGTTCCCGACCGGTCTCCCGGAATACGTGGTAGTGTAGTGCATGTTAGTGTAAGTGTGTAAGGGGAGAGGATGGGGAAGAGGAAGAGGAAGGAAAGATCGCGCGCGGTCCGTGGCCCGTTTGGTAGGGTACTGTTCCGGCATTCGCCTGGTGTTGATCGGAGAAACCACAGAAAACTACCGATCGGAGTAGCCAGCCACTAGAATTCTCCTCCAGACCGACTGAATTCGACCGAGCTGTAAAGCTAGTGTTGAAAATCCTGCCACCGTCAGGACTCGAACCTAGGACATCCCGGTCAGAGGCGCTGCAGTGACATCAGTTCATGCACTGAGCTACCGCTCCCGGTTCATTCCTTATAAGGTAGAACTCTGCGATATGAATCAAATAATGCTAAAATTAAAAGTAAGAAGTTGTACTTGTTGTTATTTTTTTAAATAAAATAACTCGTATAGTTTCTTGATACAACTTCCACGTTTTGAATTTGGAGGGGGGCATTTCAGCATTGCCCCGGGGCCCAAAATGGTCTAGCTCCGGTACTGTCTGTCTGAGTTTAATCCAATTACGCTCGGGCGGAGGGTTCTATGAAACATAGCAAGCACGTGGTTCCAATTACTTCTGCTTCGCAAACATCCGTTCATCATTGATTCCGAGTACGCAATTTCCAAGAAGAGAAGGGTAGTTTGACAATGTTTGATGGCAGCAAAGGCCTGGAAATCATGGAAGCACGGAATTACATTTGTTTCAGAGAAAGGCGATTCCAGGACCAAATATTGGCATACTATTTTCTGAGATATTCCGTTTTGATCGTTAAATGTATTAAAAATATACTATAGTAGTACTAGCAGAACCCGGGCGATTACATCGCACAGAAGGAAAAACTATTGAAACGTTACGAGAGAAAATTCTGCATTTCCATGAATGTAGGTATATTTCATTCTTACTGAGATATTTACACATACATACACGCACGCACACGCACACACACACGCACACGCACACGCACACACATATCGATATTTTTTTGGCATAGGCCAAAGCAATTCCTGCTATCAACCTTTCGTTAATATAATTACTGAATGAATGACTTAATGTAATGACTGTCATCACTGAAATTTTTATATGAAGTGACATTTAATTGATATAATTGGGAGTAACAGGTCATTTATTAATCATAGCTAATTCCAAGAAAAAGTGGAGGAAGGTTTGTCCTGTATTAGGTAACAGACGGAAGGTTGTGTGAGAAAGTAAATAATACATCGTACAAATCTTTCTGATGTATATTTAAAGAATGTACAATGAATTCAACTATTGTCACCTTCCTTACTACCTGAGTTTTATGGATTCAAACAAGCGAAATATTATTCTTGAAACGTGGCATCCGAATCCGTTAAGGATGTCAGAAAGTTCACGACAGTTCAAATAATATTTAATTTGTCGCACAGGGTAGGAGAACGTTTTTCGATTCGAAACAAAGAAAAAGTCAAATGTGTATTAATTTTTAACACGGAGATTACACATTCCATCCTAGAAATACAAAAAATTAAAAATGTGGCAGTCAATGTCCTCACTGAATTCCGCTAACTATATAATCATTTGACACAATAATCATCATGAAAAAATACGAAGAATCACAATGAAATAACACTAGCTAAAAAATAAATGAGCATACACCGTACACTATTACTATTTAGATACCAACATGAGAAATATTGCACTCAAAGGAAATGTAATCTAACATGCAATTAAATAACTACTACATTGTTCAAATTTGAACTGTAATAAAGAGAAATAGCATCTTTAAACTTATTTACAAAGAGTAGTAGTCACAAATTTATTTGTGAATAAACATTTCAGATCATGAATCCTTTTTGACTAATTCTTTTAAAAGTTCAACGTCCTCAATACAACTGAATCGTTAATTTAATAACATTCTCAAACAATACAAAGAGTTGTATATACTGACGAATACGTTGTTTTAAATTGATCATTAACTTCAGGCAAGTTACAAGATATTACAAAAATTCTGAATATTCTGAAGTCTGATTCCAGTTACTACAGTCGAATGGTCGATTTTTCGGAGGGGATCAGCACTTCTATGCTGAATCCATTTTTACCCCCCAGGGTTGTTAGAACTGGAAGATGTATGAATGAAGATAATGAAGAATGAATGGACAATCACAAACATACAGACAGTGGTAATGACTCGCGACAAGTTGCCTGTGCAGCTCACCTAACCGTTGAAGTATGAACTATATTCACTATGCACTGTATTCAGAACCGGTATGTTCCTCTTTATTTCAGAATGGGCAAGTTCGTCACAGTTTACGTACTTTTATGAGCCTTGCAGATCATGCCTAACATGCTGTTCGTGGAGAGGCGTATATCACATGCATCTTCAAGTATTTTGTGGAAGCTGTTAGGAAGAATGTTTCCATGTCGGACAGACGCGATATGGGCAGGAGAGTTTCTGAGAGGGCGCGTAGCAACCAACCAGTGATCAGCAACGCACGTGACGACCTGTTGGAGTGCGGACCGATGTGGCACGTGGGGTAGTCGAGAATCTGTCAAATCGCCCCTTTAGAACGGGTATGTAAAGTTTCTGGAATACTGTGAACTCGTATATGATGCAATACTTTGGAACATGAAATTAGTACTGTCATTTCCAATACCTCAATAAATATGACAAGTCCAATTGTGATGCGTTGTTAATGTACCGGAAATTAGTTCATAACTTGTACAACTAGCTATAAATGTAATTCATGCTGTATTAGAAGTTTGTTTCCTGTCAAACTTTCGCTATTTTGCACTTACATATTTTGGGCCCATTTCTAGTGGTGGTCTGCGCCTCCCAATGCAAAATTGTGTTAACTCTTGTAAACCGCAGAAGGGCGTTGTCGGATAGGGGAATGTCGGAGGTGAAGTGTATTCGAGTCATCGTGACGAACCAGCAAGCGAAACCACACGAAAGCGAGGTAAAAGTGAGCGAGTTAGAGGGCGAAAACGCAGCTGATAACGAGGACACGAGAGAGCAGCGACGCGAAGACAAGCGGAGAGCACGCTGGAGAGCAGACGGGTTTCAAGGGCAGACAGTGGCGCAGGGGAGGAGGATTGAATGATTAGTGATTCAGGTCGCGTCAACTGCTAAGGACATTAGACCCATTAGCGTGGTACCTGTTATTATCGCTGGAGGTGACGGGTGTTCTATCGCGGTTGGATGGCGAGATCCCGCGCCGAACGACCCGACGACTTGCAAGGTCTTTTCAACTAGGTATCTCCCAACACCGGGGCATTGCCCCAGCCGGAACAAGCTGTAACCTCCCGTGTGATACTCTAGTGCGTGTAAGTGTACGTCAGGGGGTAAGGATGGAACAAGGAAGGGGAAGAAGAGATTGCGCACGTCAGTTGCCACTTAATTAGGGTACTGCTCCAGTGTTTGCCTGGTGCTGATCTGAGAAATCACGGAAAATTGCCGATCGGCGGAAAGCTAGAATTCTCCTTCAAATAGCACCAAAATGCGAACTATGTTGCCAGTGTCAAAATCTTGTCACCGTTGGGCCTCGAAACCTAGGACCTCTCGGTTACAGGACTACAGTGACATCAATTCATGTTCTGAGTCACCTAAGCCGGTGGCAGAAGCAGGAGCGGAGAAGAGGATGGGAAAAAATAGCGTGGAACATAAGTGAAACAGCAGCAGTGGCGGAGGCGAAATGGTAGCGGTGGCAGAGCGGGGGGCGGGAGGCGGGAGCGTGGGGTTGGGCGACAGTCACATCGCGTCGTGGCCAGCGCGGGGCGACGCGCGCGGCATAACGAGCCAGAGCGCAGGATTACGCGGATCAAACGCCGCTCGCCACCATGCCCTCGCTCTTCCCTCCGGACGCCCGCAGCGCAGCGCCTCCCGCCACGCTCCACTCCGAACCGCCAGGTCTCGTCTTGTGTGTCGTGTGTCGTGTGTCGTGTGTCGTCGTGTGTCGTCGTGTGTCGTCGTGTGTCGTCGTGTGTCGTCGTGTGTCGTCGTGTGTCGTGTGTCGTCGTGTGTCGTGTGTCGTCGTGTGTCGTCGTGTGTCGTCGTGTGTCGTCGTGTGTCGTCGTGTGTCGTCGTGTGTCGTCGTGTGTCGTCGTGTGTCGTCGTGTGTCATCGTGTGTCATCGTGTGTCGTCGTGTGTCGTCGTGTGTCGTCGTGTGTCGTCGTGTGTCGTCGTGTGTCGTCGTGTGTCGTCGTGTGTCGTCGTGTGTCGTCGTGTGTCGTCGTGTGTCGTCGTGTGTCGTGTGTCGTGTCGTGGTTTTTTCTTGTAATTATCATTAAGTTGTTCGTTTTTGATATTGATCATTAGGATTTGGTCTCTGAAATGTAATGACTAGAAAAGTGTAAAAGCGTTTTAATTACCCATTCATTGTAGCGAAACTTCGTGGCAGCTATCATAATAACGTTTTCCGATTTCATAAATTCAGCGTATCTGATAGTTAAATCTGATTTTAAAAAAGTATTCGGATTGTGTAAATTGGTGGTTCTTTTATTTCTGGGTTATTTTTCTTTCTGAACAAATATATTCATTTATTTTGTAAATAATAAACCATATACATATTTCTGGAACATTTCTATTCTTCTGCAATACAAATTTTTGCCTAAAAGCATTTTGTCAAACCAACTTTTAAATGCTTATTGTAGCTCAGCCATTCAAAATAACCTAGTAGTTTATTAGACAAAATATGCCTAAAATTGTCGTATTTTATAACTATAATTTTTATACTAAAATATAATATTATATTTCAAGCTTATTTTCAAATTTGCGACGTTTCCTCCCCGGACACCTTGTATGTTACGTGTAAATTATGAATTGAATGTCTTTTATTTTGGAATATATTCCAACATTGTACCACAAATGTTACTGTACCAAAGTAAGAATCAAGATCCTCCCTGTCCGAGCCTAAGGGTAGGGGGTTAATGATCAATATGAGGTCCTTTGAGTCTGTCTTACAGAGTGCAAGAAAGAAAGAGAGAATGGCAGAGATAGAGAGAGAGAGAGAGAGAGAGAGAGAGAGAGAGAGTCTGGATAAATCCTCCACTTCTGAAGTTGCCATAGCGTCCGATTCTCCGGTTCTTCAACAATGTTTGCCAATCTTGACAGACTGAGAAGGACCTTTAATGAAGTGCTTTCTCTTTCTTTCTCCATTTCAGTGCTAAAGCTGAGAAGTTTAAAAAATACAGAACAATAGTAAAACAAATTGCATAATACATGTGCATTACGTTTCGTAGGATAATACTTGTTTCCCTTTCATTTCTTCCCATTCATATTCCACAACCCAATCAGTGCTTTCCTCTTCATCCCTCTGTCTCGTCCACTGTGCGCCCTCATTTTCCGACCACCCCTTTGCCTGCTTCCCTCGCATCCTGTCTCATCATATTTCGGAGGCTGCCTGCTGACCTGACCTCATCCGCAGTGCTGTCCGCCTCCGTCGCTCCCCCTTCCCCGCGCCCCCGCAGCTGACCTCCATCTACTTGGCCGCCCTCTCCGCTCTTCCCGCTCTTTCCTAGCGCTTTTTCTCCAGGGATCACCGCCCCCTGCTCCACTTCCTTTCCGTCCGCTCCCGCCCGCTCCCGCCCGCTCCGCACCCTGCGCGTTGCGCCCGCAACCCTCTTAGTTTCCCGTTCTCTGCTTCTCTCCGCTTCCGCCCACCCCCACTTTGTTATTCCCTTCCCCGCCCTCCTCTCTCCCCTGCCCTTCCTCAACCGGCAGCCTCCCCTTCCGCCGCTCCTTCCCCTTCCCATGGCGCTGCCGCATCGCGCACGCGGTGGATTCTCCCGAGCGCGTGATCCGGAAAAATGCGCCTGTAGGTTTTGCGACTGTCCCTCCTTTTCAGCGGCCGCATTTCCGCCGCCTCTGCGAGCGGCCCCCCATCGCGCCGCCGCGCAGTTCACCTGCCGGCCTCGTCCTTCAGGACCCATTTAGAGGGCTCGTTACATAAAGAACATAATATACATACATAAGAACCTACATAAGAGCATAAATTAGATAACATAAAGAACATCATTGATATCCAAATCCAAAAGCCAGTCGATATACTAAGCAAATTTTAACATCATAAAATGAAGCAAACGAAAAATAATACCCTTACCACTGAGTTTGATGATAAAGTTCCTAATCTGAATAACAAAATGAAATCATCTTGCCCCCATATTTTCACCATTTACAATAATTTTTTAAAATTCATAGTAACCCTCATTCAAAGATCATTTTTATATAATAAAATTATAGATAAAATAATTATGAATATTTAAGATAAAACTTTCAAATAAGAAAATGAATATATTGTTTAGGAAATAAAGTGCATGAATTGCGATATGAGTTACGTAGGTCAAAGTGAAAGAAAATTTACCATTGAAGTAAAATAGTATGAACGATATGAAGGGATCTCCGTCGAAACAAAATTCAATCTCACAATTTCGGATTAACTTTGGCCAAAAATTAATATTTAAATATCTCGATTCTTAATAAAGAAACACGAAAATTCCTCAGACTCATGTGAGAAAATGTAAACTTTGAATGCCATAATACTATCAACACAACCCTCGAAAGCCACTAACGTCATTCACTAACGTTTATGGTATTACAATTTCTAAAATAAGCACCCAATTAGAGTATTATTTCATACAATTAGTTTCATCAGTAGGGGAGACCGTGGCAGTATGTCAAACGGGTTGGTTGTCACAAGTTTCCGTTCTCAGTCGCTTCTGACCCTTGGCGGTCTAAACTGAAAACGCAGGACTAAGGTTTAAAAGACCCGATTCTGTGGCCAAAATGTAATTTTTCAACTTTCATAAATGAACTCGCTGTGTACTATGATGTGAATGAAACACTTAAAAGTCAACCACTTTGGCGATTATTGGCTCCCCGGACGCGAGGCGCGCCTGTGAAGTTGTTACATGCCCGTTCGGTCTCCGCGCTGCCAATGTGAGCCGTCGAGCCAAGATGAAATTGTAAAGTGCACTATCTTTGCATGGTTATTCTGTTTTGTTTAAAGGTGACCGTTTTGTTATCCTCCATGAATTTATTTTTCATAGCAATTAGTTTTAATGCACAATTCAATTCACAGTTATTAATAATTGCCACTTTATCCATTGCTATGAATTTTAGTTCTAATGACGATAACTTCAATATTTGAATTGACGTTTAAAAAATTGACAGGATTTGACGGGGTTAGGGAACACCGCGTTCTGTTATTAGGTTATTATGAATCACGTTCCAACACGTTTCAGCAGCAACAAAGTGCAACTCTTCAATTTTTTTTTATTTTAGTCATGCAACGTTTCAGAATTGAAGGCTTATTCGATTTGTGGTGTACAGTTCGTGATAGAGACGAACAGATTACGCTAATTAACAACTATATAATTGAAAATTGTAAAATAAAGTAAATTTATTCAATGAATTGAAAATTTGACGTTTATACCAAAAGTTTGAAAAACGGTGGTATAAAGTTGAACGTCGAATATACACGTATTTTTTTAGAAAAAATATTATTTTGCTCAAAGCTCAAACACAGTGGAGTGTCTATCCCATCTACAAGAAGATTTGGAGTTTTAAATCGGCATTTAGATACACTTATGGCCAACACTTATCCAGCTCGTAGAACATTTTTGTTCCTTTTCTAATTTTTAAACTGTTGCATTTCTCGTAGTTATGAATATTAGCATATCATTTATTTCTATCATTTCTATCTTTTTTCGCACTTTTTACATTCAAATCCAGTTTCTATCAATAAGCGATAAAATGTATAATATTTGAAACTTGGTGAATGTTTATCATCAACATCTTCCATTATATGCCGATTGTTGCAGCAACATTTTTAAAATAGAAACGTAGAAACGCATGGAATTTGTAGAATATCGTTGTACCATATGTTCAAATCGCCGTACTTCATTTCCCTACTGATTTTTTTACTTCGTTCCAGTTAACTTATTTTTTCTCGGGGTCGCTATTTCTTCATTCTCATTTTCCGTTTTCATTCTCAAGCAGGAATGTATTCTGATGCTTGTTGCTCTGCAAAATTCCTTCATGTGGTTGACTCAGTTTTCGATATTTTCCTTTTAATTTCTTGAATATTTTGAAAATATTTTTACCACTTTTATTTTTTACCCTTTTCTATGGAATCTATTTAAATGTCTTAAAATTGACCCCTACACGATTCACTAAATTACGTACCTACTTTTCTTTACCACTGCAAATCTCTCACATTCACCAGCAAAAATCGACTGATAAGAATACCCACCGGAATTCTCAAAAGGACTTCTTGTAATCAATCGAGTATTGATTTGGATGGTCCCTTTGGTCCCTTCCGCTGATGACATCATGTCAACAAACACTTCCTTTCAGCCCTACGGGTTACACATCTTCCTGCTGTGCCTTGTCTTTTCGTCCCGTCTGCTGTCGAGCCTCACGTCGTCCCTCGTCGCGCACGGCTGGACTGCAAAGCAAACGTCAAATACACAGAAGTGATGCCTCAGAAGACCTTCGGGTGATAATAGAAAATAATTTCATCATTGAACCCAAAACTTTGTCGCTGAAAGTTTTTAATTGGACTAGAAGAACGAGAAGATTTCAGCGACGATATATTTTAATGCACAAATTAAAAATCCTGACATTTTCGTTGACAATTCATTTTTTTTAAAGAGACACATTTTGACATGTTAATAAAACGAAAGCATTTTCCCCCAGCTGAAGTAACTGAAATATTGTGTCGATTTTTTTCAAAATAATTCCACCAATTTTTTGATGTTTTTTACGGTCTGAATTAAAAGATGTTGAAAAAGACGGTTCCGCAAAATTCCAGCGTTTTCATTATTTTATTTAAAAAGCAAATGAGTGACGAATTCTTCATGATATCCATCGTGTTCCTCGTTATTTTCTCCACAGGATATATTTTTTCTACTTACGTTTGTAACAATCGATCTGGCAACAATGCACGAGATTCTTGCATAAGAATAATATTGTACATAAGAGCCCATTGTGCCTTCACGATGTGAAAATGAGTATAGTAAAGATATATGATTGTAATGTTGCAGTGGGTAGTGGCAACTTTTCGAAAAAAAAAACCTCGTTTTGTGGGTTCATTTGATCGAAAGACAGGATAAATCATGCTTCTATATGTATGTAGATTCCTTCATCTAAAACGTTGTTTAGTTACAATCCACGTTTTGTAGATCATTGATAAAGATACGTCGGTTTACGGCAAAACGTTTCTTCCGCCCCTGGTCAACACTAGTGGCTCACTAACGTGTTACCTCCCTTTCGTGAGTGACATTTAGAAATTGGCTTCAATGACACGTTTCAGTTCCGCTTTTCCTCTCGCACTGACGATCCTTCAGCAACTGCCTCGGTTCACTTCGCATCGCGGCCTCTTAGTAAACGATCGTCTTGAAGCCTGGAAAAGATTCTCCGACACCCGTAGTAATGAGCAGGGATTTGTTACGCGGATCTGAAGGGCGATGGGGGTGGGGGAGAGGCAGTGGACGCAGCGACGACGACGACGACGACGACGACGACGACGACGACGACAGTGAAGAAATGGCGACGGTGTGGCGGTGGCGGTGGTGAGGGGGCGACGGTGTGGCGGTGGCGGTGGTGAGGGGGCGACGGTGTGGCGGTGGCGGTGGTGAGGGGGCGACGGTGTGGCGGTGGCGGTGGTGAGGGGGCGACAGTGAAGGCAGGGACTTTAGCAGCGTATGACGGTGGCGGCGTAGAGGTTGCGGTGGCAACGGTGGGGGGGGGGCAGCGACAGTGGCGGCGACAGTGGCAGTGGACGCATCGGTGACAATGTGAGCAGCGACGTTATACTTCAATTTTAAAATAGTGGCACTTCAAAGTCACCAGCTGGAAGGAGGGACACTGTTGTCCAATCGGGAGCTTTAATACCAAAAATTAAAATCGTAACGAAGCTGCCGATTAGATGACAGTGTCCAACTCTCTCTCTCTCCACTCGTGGCCTTGATGTGCCACTGCCAGTGCCGAAATGCCACAAATTTCATTCACGGATACTATTTGGTAATTATTAATTAAGAATATGATGCTATTTATTAGCTTTATTTACTATATTGCACAAACAAAGAATAATATTTCCGGAAACCTTTCTAGAATATCCTCATAACTAAAAATAGATTCCTACCATTCCAGCATGGGAATGTCTGAAACAAGGCTACTAACTCGTTATACACAAATACGCCAGATTTCCATTCAGAAATGACAACATAATATTATGAAACGGAAATGAACACATATTTAGAATTTTTCTTATAATTTAGACGTGTAACGTGGAAACAAGTTCCATTTCAATTTTTTTAAAATATGTACACTCTATTGAATATGAACGATGTGCTATTGAATGACGTTAGGGCAACCAATTTTTTTAAGTCTCAATTCAGTCAAATACGAAATGGAACATCCTTTTAAATGAACTGAAAATATGTTGATTGTGGTACGCTTTCAGAAATCTTACAAGTTCAGACGACTTTGGAGTACAACACAATAATCGAACATAGAGTAATGGCTAGAGAAACATGAACCTGAGCTGAACTCGTCCTTCGATCTGTGATGGGTTATTGAGTAACAATAATAGAAATGAGTACTTTACTTGCTTAACTATTTTCTTACATTTAACCATGCAAACTTCGTTATTCTTTATCTCCTAAACGTTTTTTCTCTAAAATGCTTGCATGTCATCCATCGCGTAAACCTTAATGAATTGGGTGTCTTAGAAACAAATTGAAATTTTCATTTGAGTAGCTTTCGTTATATTAAAAATTAAGGAGTTTCTTTAAATATGTCGATATTAGTTCAAAACACTACTTATTTACATGCATGGTTAACTCTTACTTAAAAGATTCGATAACCGTAATAGTTTTGAAGGTCGTTCATTTCTAACCACTTTATTAGAAATCGAATATGAAGGAACCAAATAGTCTAGTGCCTCATCCAAGAATTACAAGTGCAGTCCGCGATGTTTTTGGATCAGCAAGTAAAGCAATATGGTGACTACGAAATGATAAAAAGTTAACAGATGATACGTTACTAATAGTATTTTGATTGAAAAAAATAAAAAAAATACGCTGTATACCATATTAAAAATAATTCTTCTAAATACCTCTCATGAGAATGAGAGTGGATGCTCATATTGCATGAGGATTTTTAGCTGCCCAAATCTGTCCATTATCGAAATAAATAATTCCATCTCATAATGCCCGCTTCATCAATAAACAAAAGGTGAGTGGAGAGAGATTTAGTAAAAGCCGTTCCAAGAACCGTATTTACATGAAGCTGCTTTTCTAGCTTATATGACCCAAAGGGGTATGACTTAATTGAAGAATTAAAAAACTCATCCATTTTCTACATCAGTTTTCTACATGCTATATTACCGTCAAGGTTTCATTTAGCAGTATCTATCCATCTCCCAAACTTGTTTTTTTCTTATATTGATTACATTGTATTGCTTGAGACACCAGTGATTTTTTTTGTGCAAGTATCTGCTTATTTGTACTATACATTAGTAGATAGTATACATAAATCTTTATTTATCCTGAGTTTTAATTGTAGTTTCATCTGCTCCGCATATTGAAAACGGTGTTCTTTGAGGTTATGATTTTTTTCTAAACTTATTTCCTCGCAAAATGTACAGTTTTTCAACGGACTACAGAACTCATAAAATTTCCACTCGGCATGGTGGCACGGGAACTTGGAGCATTGCGCTACTAGTGCCGTTACACCAAGATTTTGTTCGATTCCGGCTCAAAGTATGAATATTTTAAGTAATGTGACACTCACGGTACACCATGTAGTTCTTCTGAATCCTATATATTTCCGTAATTCCTTTTCCTACCCTGATCGCGGGTGTGTGAGTGCATATAATTCTTTTGTAAGCAACGCAATTGCCCTACTATACAATTGCAACTGTTGCAACCATCGCAATTTTTCTGCTGTCACTGCTATCTAGGAGCAGCCTAGATTTCCCACCACCTCCATGGCCTGATTCAAGCACTCGCGAGAGGCGCTGTCCTAGGAAAATAGATTCTAAGGCTGACATGGGCTTACAAGCCATCATCGGCGCCACTGTTTGGGTGACTGCATGCAACCACGTCATTGAAGCTGGCATTAAGTTTCTGTCGGACTGGGAATGTTTATAGATCTCGAAAGCTAATAGACATCATCATCACGTTGCAAAAGTTGGCGCTTCCGTCTTGCTTGTGTGAGCTCCTCTCCTTGAAGCGTTGTCATCTCGTAAGGCATTCTCGAGAGCAACTTTCCGCTCCTTGCTATCCATAGGTAATCCATCTTTGCTGTTCCGCTTCCCGACTTCAGCATTTTATCCGATGCCTTCCCAGCCGCCGCGCCGCCCCAACCCTGAGCCTCCACCCGCCCACCCCCACCCCACCCCGCCACCAGTCCCCGCTTCTCCGGCCCGCGGCGCTGGCTCGCGCGTTCTCAATCCCATGATCCTATCCAGAAAGGCGAATCCGGCTTCTCCATTCTCATTATTCTGTCACGCATCGCCGGGACTCTCGCAGATAAGGGCGTGGAAGCAGGGCGGCCTTGCCACGCCGTCGAGGCCGGAGGGCGGTGGCGGGGCGGGGGCGGCGGGGGCGATGTGGGAGTCGTCGGGAGGGGCGCCGTGGAAGCTGTCTGGGGGTGTCGGCTTCGTAGTGGTGATCCGACAGCTACCGGGTTGGGACTTTACTGGAAGTAGAGGTGGGAGTGGGAGGAATGGTGACGGGAATCGTCGCAAATCAGTGGAAAATGTTTTTATTTATTTGTTTGTTTCTTTGTTGATTTGTTTGTTTGTTTACTTATTTGTTTGCCGACCAGGATGGCCGAGGCGGTAAGAGCATGTGCCGACTCAGCGCCACGGTCGGAAGGGTCGCGGGCCAAGGTTGTTTGTCCCTTGTCTTGTCGCGGAAGGCTTGTGAGTCTGTTGACCAGAGACCGAGCAGCCTGCAAATGTGTCCAGTGTAATGATTAATGTATGTCCCCATGAGGGACACGGGGGGTACGCGGAGCGAATAGCCAAAATCGGCATCCCCTGAAAGCTGGAAAAAGCCCCCGGAAGACAAAAAAAATATTTATTTATCGTAAAACCGTTAAAATCAGTAGGAAACGTATGGAGAAGAATAATTTGTGCAAGGTTCCTTGAACTTCGGAAATCCTACCCGCGATCCTTTAGTTCAATTATGAATAAAGAAAGAAATCAGTGTCTTAGAAAATATTTGATTAAAATTATTTGTTCCCATGAAATAGAAAATATCTGTATCAGCCAAAAACCTGCAGAGTTTTTTTATTATCCGTTATCAGTTTTCACGTACAGAAATTGACTTACTACCGCTAGCAAATAATGGAAACGGCCAGATGGTTCTGCTGACGAAATAATTACACTCCTCTCTAACACTCCACAGAAATTCTCTAACTCCAAAAAAAAAAAAAACGTGCGCAGATAGTGAAGGCACATTCATGTTCAGAAACAACGCACGGGTCCGTCTCAAAACTTTCTGAACCAGTGACCTGCATCGGCAAAATGCTGCTGTCAAGTTACTGAAAATAATGGAGTCTTGGAACAGCAAAAAACATGGCTATTCTGAAACGGTACACGTGATAACTGAAGTTTCTTTCTTTCTCGTCGCATTACGTTCGCTGTGTTGTAAGTAGTGACACACTGAGTATGGCAATTTCGTAACATCAGGTATGTGAAATTGCGAATTAACATTGAAATATTTGCAGTTTTCAGTCAAAACTCTCACTATTTTATTGTTTTTTGATACAATTTATTTATTGAAATAAATTCCATTAATAACGATTAAACCACTTCCTACATACATTATAATTTCAACATTGTTTTTCAAACAATCCTCAATTCTTGTGAGTAAATATGCTTTTAGAAATATAATAATATTCCAATAATTGTTTCAGTTAGGTGCACTGATGAAACAACATCTTCATGGAAAAATGTGTGTCCGTAGATTTTGATAGTCTTAATCCATATTGGCAATTGAAAACTTTTTCCTATTTATTGAGAATGGGTTTCGTTCGTACGTAGAACACACACTAATATTTGAGTAATCTGAAAAATGAGAAATTGGCCGACAAATTTGAATTTAATTTTTGTTGCCATGATTGAAGAGCGAATTAATCTTCGCTGTTAGCGCCGCCTGTCCTTGCGTCCCCTCGCTCCAGATTCTTAAGCCCCATGACGCCAGGGAATCACTTGGGAGACACTCCTGCTTCTCGCCAGTCCCAAAAACACGATCCCGCTTCGGCCTGTGGTAAACAGGGCTGGTGATTGGTATTAAGTGCGAGTGTGTAGATAGCCCGGGTGGAGGTCCCCCCCCCCCTTCCCCCTACCCCCCACCACCGATCTTTCACCGAAAATGTATGTAAAGGTAAAAATACAAATGAGAACATCTTCAAATTGTCATATTTATCATTAAATTGTTATCACATGTTTTAAACTTCAGCAGTTTATTTTTGGAATGCAACACAATGCTGCGCTTTGCATTTTTTTAATGTAAACTCACGTAACAATTTTTGTAAGTCGATTTTGTCGGTCATGCCGCGACAAACAGGTAAAATTGTAATGATGTTCTTGCATCGTAGTTGGTGGCATATACGTTTTGCGTCGACACAGAACCAAGAAACTTAATTTCTGGAATTTGACGCTTATGGAATATTTCGCGCGCCCCAAATTCCGTGTGGGTATTTTACCCACTCGGGAACTTTCGTGTGGGTATAGCTACCCACCATTTCCACATTATTCGCCGGGCCTGGTGGTAAATGTGTCCGTCCGGGCCCACTCCCCCGTCTCCACCCTCAGGCGCTCCATTTACACAATGAAGGACATTGTCATCCAACGAGGAACAATGCTTGACAGAGGGATGAATTCGCACGGTAGTGGACAGTAACCAGAACACCCAGAGTTCTATCTCTCAAAGCAGTTTGTAGTGCGCGAGTCTACAAACCCAATGCTCTTCTGTGCAGAGAAAACAATAAAGCGATCCAAAGAGATGTTCTCGTATTGAGGTCAGGAAGAGAGAGGGATACAGCAGTCCAATAATCGTACGATTCTTATACTAGAATGTTCTAGTGTGAAAGTTCAAATAGCACATGGGAACCCGTCCATGCGATCACATGATAGTCGGATAGCAACAAGAAAGGAGGGGATAGTTGAAGGGTAGTACTCACGCGAAGATCCACACACGCACATAGATTCAGGCGAACATTGAAAGAGATGCAGACGGACGAATGAAATTCACGCAGAGTCGAATAAGTTTTTCTTAGCGTATTATCAACTTATCAGCATATTATCGAAACGTACGACGTTTCGACGATAATGCGCGTGAGTCTACTGTGCACTGATTGGTACAAATACTATCAAACACACCTCGCATTTAACGACACTTGTCGCACATACTTACCGGTGTCACCGTGCAATGCCGGAAGCATACAAGAGGCACCAAAGTTAGGTGTTGGCCAGATATCACGTGATGTCACTGCAGTGCCTCTGACCGGGAGGTCCTACGTTCGAGTCCTCACGGCGGCAGGATTTTCGATACTGGTTTTCAAGCTATGTCGAATTCAGTCGCTGTCTGGAGGAGAAGTCCAGCGGCCGGCTGCTCTGATCGGTTGTTTTCCGTGGTTTCTCCGATCAGTATCAGGCGATTGCCGGAGCAGTACCCTAACAAAGAGGCCACGGACCGCGCGCGATCTTTCCTTACTCTTCCTTGTCCTTCCTCTCCCCTTACACACACACACTTACATGCACTACACTACCACATATTCCTGGAGACTGGTCAGGAGCTTAGAGCTTGTCCCGGCTGGGGCGGTGCCCCACTGGTGGGGGAGTCCTGGTTAGGGGGAAACCCCACAGGCCGACGGTAGGTCGGCGCCGGATCTCGCCATCCAGCGGGGAAAGATCACCGCCATCTCCGGAGAAAAACATGCACTACACTAACGGGACTATTGACCAAAGCAGTTGACGTGCCCGGAAACATCAATCAATCAATCAATCAACCAGATATCACGCTAGAGGGCCTCGCCATCAACATCATACCCACTGTTAATTTATTGTTATTTGTACATTTTTTAAAAATAAAACTTGAATATATTTTTCAATGTCTGTGCTTTTATGCATGGCGCCACAATACAATGATCTTATTATCCAGTAAAATAGTTGTATCTTTCCTTTAAAATCTGCGCAGTTTCTGTTGCCGTGTGACGAAGAAAAGTTCAGACAGGCGGCGTTTTCTAGGTACAGCGAAGGGGATACGTCATGTTCGCCTCATGCCTCTATTTCTTACCCTCAAGCGTGGGAATTGTACTATGCCCAGGCATGGGGGACACCGTTAGCTGGCCGTCAAAGTCGGATTGATTGATTGAATGATTGATTAGTGATTCCGGGCGCGTCAACTAATGAGGTCGTTAGTCCCGTAATGTAGTGCTTGTTTTTCATCTGGAGGTGGCGCTGATCTTTCTCCACTGGATGGCGAGATCCGGCGCCGACCTACCATTGACTAGCGGGGTTTTCACAACCAGGTATCTCCCACCAGCAGGGCACCACTCCAATCGGGACAAGCTCTAAGTCTCCGACCGATCTCCCGGCATACGTGGTAGTGTAGTGCATGTGCATATGTGGTAGTGTAGTGCTTATGCAGACCGATCTGCCGGCATAAGTGTGTGTGTAAGGGGAGAGGATAGGACAAGGAAGAGGAAGGAAAGATCGCGCGCGGTCCGTGGCCCGTTTGTTAGGATACTGCTCCGGCATTCGCCTGGTGTTGATCAGAGAAACCACGGAAAACTACCGATCAGAGCAGCCGACCGCTTGAATTCTCCTTCAGACAGCGACTGAATTCGACCTATCTCAAAAGCTAGTGTCGAAAATCCTGCCGCCATCAGAGCTCAACCTAGGACCTCCCGGTCAGACGCACTGCAGCGACATTAGTTGATGCACTGAGCCACGGCTCCTGGAACAAAGTCGGACAATCGATCCAAAATGCCAAATGCATTCATACATTCTTACATTCTCCAATAATAGGAATCTAGTTCAATCCATTAAGTTTCTTCTACGAGCCGAATGAGAATTATGGTCTCTTCAACATGTTTGATGTATAGTTCCATGACCATTGTACTATTTGGCGATATTAATATCATATTCATTGTTATCAACTCATTAAAACATTCATGGATCTCAATTATTCGAGTATTAGAAGGGCCTCTAACTCCCAAAAAAATTCTAATAACGAATTTAATAAATACAATAACTGTGTAACTAAATAAAATAAGTACTTAACGACAAAAGAGTGAGGAACTGTTAAGAACTATTTGAAGTTGTGTTTAGACATTCAGTCGCCTACGAATTCCATTCCAATATCCGGAGAACTCGAAGGAAGGGGTGTGCTTCGACCCCACAAATCAAAATAGTTAAAGAAAAAATTATTTAATATCTAATGATACATGTATTTAGCAATATTTCATACAATTAGTGGTAGTTAGTGTTATTTTCAGTTTTTGAAATGTAACAAGGGCATGTATATTTTGAATAATTTCTGCAATTGCGATTCTTTCTGCCAGAACTCAGATTGCCACTTTGTTTTTGATGAACTAGTTCAATATTCACAACTATTCCGATTATAAAATGTTCTATATAACGGCCAATACTAAAATAATGTTTCTAGATGCTTATGAGCGGGTCTAGATATAATATAACTCTGGTGTTGCTAGGAATCGATTACGTATGTCGACGTTTTCAATTTGTTTTAAAAACATCGGATTTACGTTGAAAGACGAAACTAACACTTAGGATTAAGAAATGTTTTAATAATAAAATATCTAAACGACGAAACACTAACTTTTGACTTCGACCGAAAAAGATAAAAGTACGAGGTTACCCTTCGTTTTCCCGCTCCCATTCGTAAGCTAATGTTAATCGTGCCGCCAGTACGTCGGTTGAGTGCGCTCCCAGGCGACACAAAATGTTGCAGGTCACATGAATAACGCGTGTACCTTGGAAAATTATATTTGGAATGTAATGTGTGTATACAGCTACCGGTGTTCTCAGGCCTGGGTCCTGTCATTATTATTCCTACCTGAATTGAAGGGAATCATGTGGTGAGCTTGGCGTATTCCCTTCACCGTCTCTAGCATACTTAACCTGCCTGAGCTTTCCTTCCGCCACACAGCTGTAGAAGTGAGACGATTGTATTAGAAAGCTACAGGTCTATTTTCGCTCCGACCGGCAATCGAACCCAGGATTCCATCAAACGCTGGTACGTTGTCCACAAGCCACCTGGGAGGCTGTTTGTAACTTGCATATAATATTACATTGATGATCGGCCATCAATGCGTGCTGATTCTCAGGAAAGATTCTACGAAGGATTAATCGGTTAGGAATATAATAATAATAATAATAATAATAATAATAATAATAATAATAATAATAATAATAATAATAATAATAATAATAATAATAATAATAATGTCTTTATTAATGGCGAGGAATATTTCTAACGAGTTCTCAGATTTCAATATAATACGAAAGACAAAACCATAATTGTAATAAAACCCTATTTAAACAGTGATCGCATGAAAAAAAAATGCTTTGGTTAATTTACTCAGATAAGAATCCATCCCTTTTTTGGAAGAAAGTTAATTTTTTATTACATTCACATATCCAGTCCAACAAGAGGGTAGTTTTGCAATACGTTTAGCATAAAATTAAAGTGAGAAATAAAGTATTCAAGAATGTAATTATGTATGAGTAATTATGTATGTAATATTTAAGAAATAGCAAGCACTCCCTTTCTCACCACAAATTCTCACTTGTCCTCAATCCCACACATCGTGCTTCCGCTTTCTGCCGGTTTGCATCCAGCCATTGCATCATTCCTTTATTCTCTTATTTGACAATTCGAATATTTTGTCCCTGAAGTTGAAGTTGAACGGGCCTAGTTCGGTAAATGTTTCTGATCATAGGTTTCAACACGTTCGTGCCAAAATAGAATATTCAAAATCCGTGAGTTATGTCTTAGTACTGAAAAGTTCCTGCCATCCTTTAACTCAATTTTCATAATTTCTGAGTTAGCACGTTCTTGCCATGGCTTTTTTCCATTGTTTCTAATGAAATTCTATAGTTGTTTATGTTGGTTTATTTCACTCTGTGTGCTTCCCATTCGTTAACTAGATGAAGTAACCTTAATTTTGTTTTTAATGTGCCTCTATAATTTTTTATGATTTATGTAAAAATATTTCAACTTTTGACATTGGAGTTCATCTCTCGAACCACTGTGTGCCAGCCTCTTTGAGTGACGCTCTCTTGCGTTTCCGCGACGACGGCGAGACGCTGCTTGATGCCGCCCTTTCACACCCGCGCCCCGCCACCCCCTTCCACCGCCCCTTCCGCCACAACTCCCATCCCTTTCCGGACACTCGCCTCACCATCGCCACCGTGCTCGTCCTCGCCCTTGCCCTCGTCCCTGCCCATCCCCCACCCATGTTCCAGCCCCCACTCGCCTCGGCCCTCGCCCCCGCCTGCGCCCTCGTTTCGGCCCCTCGACCCCACTATCGCCACCACTACCGCTATCCTGCACTCTCGCCCCGCCTCCGCTGTCGCCCCGCCTCCGCTGTCGCCCCGCCTCCGCTCTCGCCCCGCCACCGCTCTCACCCCGCCTCCGCTGTCGCCCCGCCTCCGCTGTCGCCCCGCCTCCGCTGTCGCCCCGCCTCCGCTGTCGCCCCGCCTCCGCTGTCGCCCCGCCTCCGCTCTCGCCCCGCCTCCGCTCTCGCCCCGCCTCCGCTCTCGCCCCGCCTCCGCTCTCGCCCCGCCTCCGCCCTGCTTCCGCTGTGGCCCCGCATCCGCTCTCGTCCCGCATCCGCTCTCGCCGCGCTACCGCACTACTCTCGCCACCGCTACCGCTCTCCTCCGCTCTCACCCTGCTTTCGCTCTCGCCCCGCATCCACTCTCGCCCGGCTTCCGCTGTCGCCCCGATAACCGCTCTCGCCCCGCCTCCGCTCTCGCCGCGCCACTGCACTCTCCTCGCCACTGCTCTCGCCCCATCTCAGTCGTTGATTTCACGCTCGCGCCCGATCCCTCCCACTACGAACCCCGCCACGCGCAGTGGAGCCCCGCCCTTTCCAGTCCCCGCTCCCACACTCCCCTTTGCCCCGAGCCGCGGTCGCTTCGTCGAGTTGATGTCTGCGATATTTGTTCGCTTCTCGTCTCATTAAAGGCAACTGTGCGAAGAGAAATTGGCTTTGGCGCCTGATGCTACGGAGGCACGGCATACCGTTGAGCTCAATAACAGACGCACCAGACATCTACCTTCGCCTACAATTAGCTGGCGATTCTCAACTGTCCTTTTTGCTTTGTTCAGTGCGTTTGTTTCCATCTATGTGAGGAGACAGAGAGTTTTGTCTTCTATCTTCAAAATAGCAAAACGATGTTTTCTTGTACTGTGCGATTGAACGCCTTTGATGACAATTGTTGCTGTTTAAATCCCGAACAAATTTTCTTCTTTCGTATTTCTCTGATTCTAATATTTCTTCGTAGTATTAAATTCTATAAATATTTTTACAGCTCCTATGAAGCCTTGAATGAGTAGATGAAACGATATCTAAAAGGAAATAATTATTTTTTATAAAAATATCAGTTGATCCACTATGATCAATCTATGAGGTCAGACAGTACCTACTCAATAAATAAGTGATTAATGAGCGACCGTTAGTCATATTCTTATTTTAGCATACTATTGCTCTTCTAGTTTGTATTGGAATGAAAATATAATCTCTAATATCGTGGTTTACTACACGTTATACTTCTAACGATACTTCATTTTTATACGTCCGAAATTTTCCTGGTAGAATAAGTTTCTATATAATTCTTGAGTTCGCTGAAATTACAGTTTATTAATGGTGATGGCTTTAAAATACTGTCCATTCGCTATGTATCCATTCCATTCATCAGCCCATTTGCTAGGTTGCGTTTTCAGGTATGCTGAAGTTTCGACCACATAATTGTTTCGTACATATTGCTTTGGTCTCTTAATAAAATTTCCTTAAAATTTATTTATTTCATATCATGAAAGTTATGAAAGTAGAAATAAAATAGTAATAAAATAACCACAAAATCAATAAATAAAGATATGTACGAAATGGATGTGATGTTAGTAGCTGTGTTAGAAAATAAAAATGTATGATAAAATGCAGTATAATGAATACAATACCGATAGTATATCGTGTAAAGCAGACATGAAACCCTCATAAAGAAATTATAATACAAGGCAAAATGTGCTTACAACAACTATAACTACTAGAATTATATAATCATCTATTTTGAATTTATGATCATTTTGAATTGATCTATTTTGAATTTATAATCATCTATTTTGAATTATCGTCTATTTTTTGTACCATTTATCTCACAATCAAGTCTATAAAATATTTGTGACTTTCCAGTACTTTAAATTTTTGACTTGCTCAGTTCGACAATACAATCATAATAATGTTTTTAATTTCCTCCACAGTTCGAATTCACATTATGTAGAGAATGTATTATAATGCTATGGCAAAAAAAATCGCAAAATGTCGACAGCAGCTAATGTGATTTCCTGATACAAAAAAAGTAATATAATTTTTGTTCCTATAGATAGTACTCTAACACGTTGTAGAGTGAGAATCCACATTGTGGGGGACTCGATACCGAAAACGGCAACGCTGCGCCACAGCAGTTTCAGAAGTCATTTCTATGTATATCTTTGCCGGAGTCATTTTCACTTTTCCCTATAGCACGTCACACACAATTTTTAACCGTTTTTGACATAAAATAAATAAATAAAACCAGAATGTCTCACTGTATGGAACTCATTTTTGGTTTGTTGAATTTGTTTTTGTACGGAGGTCATTTTATAAATAATGCACAGTTTGCCAACACCGCCGATTTGTGTTCTTTAAATTTTATTGGATATGATTTATTAAGAGTATAATTTGGATTAATGATGGAATTTATATTCTTTCTCTGAAGTTTTAAAAGATATTCTTAATTTTGATTTACTGTAGGTCGCGGTGGAACTGATTGTTGCGTCAATTGTAGTTCAAAGTTTGAGGAAGAAGCATGTGTCTCGGTTTTATCAAGGTTTCGTTATTTAATAACAGGCCTTAGAAATGGAACCTGCACAGGTCTCGGGGACGGTGAGTGTTGAGGATCGAAGATCGCAAATGAAGATCAAAACTTTACGGGGTAAAATCACGACTGAAATCCAGAAAATTTTAAGTGAAGTGTGCAGTGAGCATACAGTTGTAGACCCCGGGGAAGATCAGGGAAGATCCCGAACATCGGCAGATTAACGAAGCGTGAAACTTGTGGCAAATGTTATTGAAAACGATCGTCGTGCGACATGGGAAGAAATTTCTGAAGCCACAGGAATTTCAATAATGTCCCGAATACTGTGAAATGTTTGGAATACTGTCAAATGATTAAAACAGAAAATTCACAAAACCCGAGTTCAGTTGCTCGACCATTCTGGGACACACATTCTTCACAATGCTCTCCCACACATGGCCAAAGTCGAAATAGAAAAGTTGCACGCATACGGTTGGGAATTGTTACAATATTCAACCTACAGTCTTAACATGAGTCCATCAGGCTTTGACTTTTTCCCAAAATTGAAAACCCTTAAGCGAGGACGTCGTTTTTCATCCCTTGACGAGCTTTCTGTAGCTGTTACCCTAACCATTCGCCTGATGAACAAAAAAGGGTTATTTGATGGAATTTTAAAGCTTCTCAGTTGTTGGTACTCGGTAATTGATAAGGATGGAGGCTATTTAAGAGATTTTCTAAAAATAATAAACATATAAGAAAATATAAAATGCTGTGTATTATTTATGAAATGGCCCCCGAATTACCTAGCATAAAAATAATTATTGATGTACAAACATTTCTAGAATATTCCCGATACAATATTTAAAGGATAAAAGCCAATATATTAGTAATTTAATTTTTATGAATTCACAAGTTTGTGTATACTTGTGTAGCTTCATGATTCTTCTATAAATGGGAGATCTCATTGAAGGAATTGAGGGAAGCTTGGGGAATTTATCCTTACTTGGCAGTATAATATTATGCGAATACTCTTACAATTGTGATTTAATCAAACGTGTTTGATTTATACGTAGATAAGAAAGGTAATTGTTTCTGGCTGCAGGTTTGCACCGTATGCTATACGATAGATGGTGAGTTTTACCAGTTAGTACTGGGATGTTAGTTTGGACAGAAGTTACAGTATCACAATATTACGTAACCGTTTGTAATGCGAGAATGTACGTAGTATTGTAGTACTACTATATCTAAATAAATGTTTAATTTTTTTCACAAGAAAGTTTGCTTATCTCTGCTTCCGCTCTCTGGAAACTTCCGTGGAGCGCGCGGTGTGATCAAAACCCAACTTGGAGTCATTCACGTGCTCCTTTGTCGGTCCCTGCTCTAGGGAAAATATAGAATTATTTACCTCTCTCTCTGGCTGTGTCACTGCCTTTCTGTTTGTCTCTCTCACCGTTTCTGTCTATCAGTATATCTCTCTGTCTCTGTTTATTTCTGTCTGTCGGTCTCTCTTTTTCTCTGTCTCTTTCTCCCTTTCTCTATCTCTCTTTCTCTATCTCTCTTTCTCTATCTCTCTTTCTCTGTCTCTTTCTCTCTTTCTCTGTCTCTCTTTCTCTCTCTCTCTCTGTCTCTCTTTCTCTCTCTGTCTCTCTTTCTCTCTCTGTCTCTCTTTCTCTCTCTGTCTCTCTTTCTCTCTCTCTGTCTCTCTTTCTCTCTCTCTCTGTCTCTTTCTCTCTCTCTCTGTCTCTTTCTCCCTCTCTCTGTGTCTCTTTCTCTCTCTCTCTCTGTCTCTTTCTCTCTCTCTCTCTGTCTCTTTCTCTCTCTCTCTCACTGTCTCTTTCTCTCTCTCTCTCACTGTCTCTTTCTCTCTCTCTCTGTCTCTTTCTCTCTCT
>BLKR01003594.1:0-39848 GCA_011170035.1 Teleogryllus occipitalis | reverse complement strand
TCTTTCTCTCTTTTTCTCTTTTCTCTCTTTTCTCTCTCTTTCTCTCTTTTCTCTCTCTTTCTCTCTTTTCTCTCTCTTTCTCTCTTTTCTCTCTCTTTCTCTCTTTTCTCTCTCTTTCTCTCTTTTCTCTCTCTTTCTCTCTTTTCTCTCTCTTTCTCTCTTTCTCTCTTTTCTCTCTTTTCTCTCTCTTTCTCTCTTTTCTCTCTCTTTCTCTCTTTTCTCTCTCTTTCTCTCTTTTCTCTCTCTTTCTCTCTTTTCTCTCTCTTTCTCTCTTTTCTCTCTCTTTTCTCTCTTTCTCTCTTTTTTCTCTCTTTCTCTCTTTTCTCTCTCTTTCTCTTTTCTCTCTCTTTTCTCTCTCTCTTTCTCTCTTTTCTCTCTCTCTCTTTCTCTTTTCTCTCTCTCTCTTTCTCTCTTTTCTCTCTCTCTCTTTCTCTCTTTTCTCTCTCTCTCTTTCTCTCTTTTCTCTCTCTCTCTCTTTCTCTCTTTTCTCTCTCTCTCTCTTTCTCTCTCTCTCTCTCTCTCTGTCTCTCTCTGTCTCTCTCTGTCTCTCTCTGTCTCTCTCTGTCTCTCTCTGTCTCTCTCTGTCTCTCTCTGTCTCTCTCTTTCTCTCTCTCTCTCTCTCTCTCTCTCTCTCTCTCTCTCTCTCTCTCTCTCTCTCTCTTTCTCTCTCTCTCTCTGCTTGACTGCTTCATTTATGAAGAACACACACAGCACATATATCTTTTATCATGTCAGGTGCTTCAGGAATAATCTCTTTACAAGTGATTTTGATCTAATATTCCGAGGTAGACAGCATGAATTCCACTAACTTATACATTCTAACTCACTCAAGCTTTCCGAAAATCATTTAACGTCTAGGTTGAATTGTAGAAGCTCCAGCGTCCTCTCCTTCTGTCGTCCTAGTTTGAGGATAATTTTCGACGATTCTCCCTCGATGTGTTGGGCGTATTTCCAGGGATGGTCTTCGAAGCTCCGAGTGATTTCCCGGAGCTTGTGATTAGGTATTCCAGGAGATAAGTCAGAAATTACTCTCAGAATTCATTTACGCAGTTAGTAGTAATGCGGATTGTATATGAATCCTTGGACAGAGTCTAATAACTGGCAGACGCACTATATTGATTGTACTCTTTTGTGATACTCAGTCCCTCTCATCACTATATTTACCTCCTTCGCCAAAATTAAGTCTCCTGTACTCTTTACAGGACATGAACCTTGCATTATTTTCCACAGAGATGTCGATCTCTGATGTCCGTCATTCAACTTTCCTTACTTCCCGTTCGCGGTTCTCGTCCGCGGGCTATTGGGGAGCGGCCTTACGTGTGTATAGCTGAGAATACCATAACGATGAGGATGTGGAGATTGTGCGAAGTCCGTGGCATTTACAGGAAATTTATTGATAGATTAATTGATGTTTCCGAGCATCAGTGTATGTATGTGTGTGTGTAAGGATACAGAAAAGGACAACGATAATGATGGGAAGATACCGCGAGGTCCGTGACCCCTGAATATAGCTCCGGCATTGGCCGGGTATTGATCGATTATTTGATTCCGCGGATGGAGATCCAGCACCGACCTGCACGTCAACTTGCGGGGGATTTCCCAAATTTCTCCCTCCAGCTCCAGTAACATCCCAGCTGGAACAAGCTCCAGTCTCCCGACTGGGGTCCCGACATTTGTGGTTGTGTAGTGCGTGTGTGAGTAAGTAAGGGGTGAGGATAAGACTAGGAAGAGGAAGAAAAAATTGCCCGCGGTCCGTGGCCCGTTTGTTAGGAACTCCGGCGTTCCCCTGGAAAACTTCCGATCAGAGCAGACGACCGCTAGAATTTTCCTCCTGACAGCAGTTGAATTCGATCTAGCTATTTAAAATCTATCTATGTCAAAAATCTATGATCTAGCTATGTCAAAAATCCTGCCACCGTCGGAACACGAACTCTATGACCTTCCGGTCACAGGCAGGGGCAGTGAGATCATTTGATCGCCTGTTCCAAGCCTTTGCGACCACACACATTCAGCGCCTCACGTTGTTCGCTTAGAGCTTGTTCCGGCTGGGGTGGTGCCCCTCTGGTGGGTGACATCCAGTTAGAGGAAAACCCACTAGCTGACAAGTAGTTCAACGCCGGACAAGCACTACATTTACGGATCTAATGCCCCGGTAGGACTAATAATAAATAAATAACAAGCAATAAGAATAACTAATTTTAAAAAATAATAAACAGTAAAAGTTAATTAAAAGTTTATTAAAAAATTAATAAAAAATAATAAACAATTATCAAAATAATAATAAAAATAATAATAAATTAATAATAAAAACTAATAAAATGTGCCACAGATTTGTTATGAAAGTATTGTCGACGAAATAACTTATATTCCGATTTAAACGTAGTGGTGATTCAAGGTCACGAGCTGGAAGGAAAGAGGGACATTGGCATCCAATCAGGATCTTCGTCACGACTAAAATGTTTGGTATTGGAGCTCCACGTGACGAAGTGTCCCCCAGTCCGTCCAGTTGGTGACCTTGAAGCGCCACTACGTTTAAATCGATATACAACTCCCAATACCTGTTGCGTCTAGCAATAGGAGAGACGAAGACAACGAGCCCAGGTGAGACTGCTTAGCGCCGGGCTCACAGGGCTCGCAGTTGCGCGGGTTCGGACATTGCCCTGAAAGCAGTTTCCACGTTCCTCCGATCCCACCGCCGCCCAACCCCTACCTTTGACACGGCTGCCCACGTGCCGTCTATAATGTAATTTGCCTCGGAGGCGCCCATTGCACTTACCGGCGTTAATTAACTCTAATGGCTATTCCACCGCGCTGCAACCAACCCCGCCGCTCACGCCGCCGCTGCGGTGGGTGGACCGAGTCCGATAAAAGCACATTTCGCACTTCACGCCAAGCGGGCGTGGGACCCAATGCCCACCTCGATCGCGGCTCTTCTCTCGTTTGGGACGAATGGTATTGGTGTTCAGACGAGCACTAGACTGAGATGTGGTTTGATTTGTTTTCTTCGTGTTTCCGGGAGCGTCAACTGCTTTGGCCATTAGTCCCGTTAGTGTAGTGCATGTTTTTTTGCGGGAGATGGCGTTGATCTTCTCCCGGTGGATGGCGAGATCCGGCGCCGACCTACCGTCGGCTAGTGGGGTTTCCCCTTGACCAGGACTCTCCCACCAGCGGGGCACCGCCCCAGCCGGGACAAGCTCTAAGCTCCCGACCGGTCTCCCGAAATATGTGGTAGTGTAGTGCATGTTAGTGTGTGTGTGTAAGGGGAGAGGATAGGATAAGGAAGAGGAAGGACAGATCGCGCGCGGTCCGTGGCCCGTTTGATAGGGTACTGCTCCGGCATTCGCCTGGTGTTGATCGGAGAAACCACGGAAAACTAACGATCAGAGCAGCCGGCCGCTAGAATTATCCTCCAGACAGCGACTGAATTCGACCTAGCTGAAAAGCTAGTGTCGAAAATCCTGCCGCCGTCAGGACTCAAACCTAGGACCTCCCGGTCAGAGGCGCTGCAGTGGCATCAGTTGATGCACTGAACTACCACTCCCGGTTACTCAGATGTGGAGAAGCAAAAATATAAGGGATATCAATAATAATGATAATAATGTCAGCAATAATAATAACTGAAAAATTGCATCAAAGCCAATAACAGTGTTAACAATTATATCAATAATAATAATAATAATGATAAAATTCTCAGTATTATTAGCGATGATCTAGATGGAATTACGCATCTTTTAAAATTTGAATACATTAGACGAAAGAGCCTTTAGTGCTTTCGCAGGTAGTTTGTTCCAATCTACTATAGTGCGATTCAGAAAGGAGAACTTGCCTGTATCAGTTCCTTGGTTTCTACTTCGTATTTTCCAAGAATGGTCTCCTCTGCTTTTATAATTTGGTTTCTGTGATCTTTTACAGATATCTGTCCATGCTGTATCTCCTTTGTATGTCTTGTACATTACGCATAAATGCGCCCGTTTCTTCTCTTACATAAGGATTCCCATCATCGACCATCATCAACGTGCCCATGATTTACAAACTTTCCGGCCCGTTTTTGAATTTTATGTAACACCTCGATTTATCCTTTTCTGTACGAGTCCCAGTATGCCGCTCCGTATTCTAAAATTAGATGAACAAGTGTAGTATTTGCTAAGGATCGGGCATTTGAATTACTGTTTTTTAGAATACGCATTACAAAGTGCAGCCCCCTCCATGATTTTTTGACCATAATGTTAATATGATCCGACTAACTGAAATCACTTCGCAGGACCAAACCCAATTACTTAGGTTTTTGACACGTGGTATAACATTTGTTCCTAACTCATAATTGGAGCGTACATTCGAGTGAGACATGGGTAAGTAAATGAATTTACTCTTTTCCCGGTTTAATTCCGGTTCGGGGTTAAAGGGACAAAATCAAACATAACATCTGAAAAAATTGTCAAAACATCGATATCATCTATATAGAATAGCAAGAACAATTAAAGTTAGTATTATTCAGCGGAATATGGTTAAAAAATTAAAACTTAAATAAGAAGCTAAAAAACGTTTTTTTAATTTGTACGAAATACACGATCTGGTAAATTGATTTAAATCCAGCGAAAAATTTTTTTGTAGACTTCAATTACAATTTTAAACACATTGTTTTTTTTTATTCCAGGAGGCAGTTTTGCACATCTTAATCCCAGACCCCCTTTACATTTATTTTATTTAATTGATGCTATTCTTCTCTCGGCCATACTTGACCAAATTATTTCTTATGTTTGAGTAACTTAAAACAATATTTCTGTAAATTGTTTGTTTCCTTATTTGTCATCCGAAATATCTCATATTCTTCTAAACAAAAATCGAATCAAAAAAGAAGTATGTTATAATTGTTTTTCTTTAGTTTTAAATAATGTGCAGATAATGTCGTTGTTTTATTTTATATTCTCAAATCATTTGCAGTTCATGTCAAATATTTTATATTATATTAATTTATCAATATCATTTTGTTTTTAATTAGATCCTGACGATGAAGGCCAACGACTTTCAAAACGTTGATCGATGAAAAAATGTAAAAGTCGCTACAATTTTTAATAAAAATTTGTCATTTTGTTAATGTCTGCCTCAAAAATTAATGAACCTGGCCTTCCAAGAATTGAAAGTCACTTTTGTCGTCTAGTGTACAGTATTTTATTCGAGACCTCACTTCTATAACAACTTATCCGTTTAATAGATAAATATAATTGACTATCATGGGAACCGAGAATATACTACGTAATTTTGCATTCGGGTGTTGGTACATATTTTTTCTAATAGTTGACTTACAGTTGAATGTGAATTGACATGGATATTGCATTGGATGTGAAATGGATGAAAACGGCGTGTAGACAACTTATTTGTTCCACTTCCAGATATTTTGAAAAAGACTGGAGCAGCTACGTTAGAATTATTAACATTTTATTACTTCACATTTACTGTAAGTTTGCAGCATTTTAAACAGCTCTAATTAATTCTACTCTCAATATTCATGTTAATAATAGTACCAAATGTTGAGTACAGATAAATTTATAATGTGAAATCACATTTTATTAAATTATCCTTGTAACAAATTATACCAAAGGCATAGCTCCTTAGATCGGTGGTTACGTGCTGGTCATGGATTGAACAATTGAACGTAGTGTTAGGAATATACTCTAAATAGATTTGTCTGTGTTTAATGTTGAATATTTTAAACCAATTGTTTTTCAGGTAGTTTTAACTTGTCTTAAGTTTCGAACCCTAGTTCTCGAAAAAATCTAGTCCTAAAAAGTATCCTAGTTTTCGAAAAAAATACGACCACGTTATCACGAAATTTCGTAGAGAATGTTGTTTGAAAGGATAATGAAAGAGAAACAAGTAATCCAGAAAAAATTGCGAATCTCCTCAACCAAAACTTTTCTATAATTGCGGTTGATCTCACGAAGGGACTAAAACCACAAAATTCAACATCATATGCTTCCCAAAAAAATGTCGGCACGATGTTTATTTATGAAATTTCTTCTAACGAAATCCTCAGAATAGTCAGTAAACTAAAAAATAAATATTCATCTGGTTTAGATGAATTTCCGGATTGTTTATTGAAAACGTGTGCACCTGCCATTATACATCCATTAACTCACATTTTCAATGCTTCCTTGTGCACAGGAATATTTCCAGATATTTTCAAAACAGCGAAAATTAAGCCACTTTTTAAAAAAGAGAACAAAAATGAAATTCAAAATTACCGGCCAATTTATCTTTTTCAGTTTTCTCAAAACTATTAGAGAAGCTTTTTGAAGTATCCAATAAAAGACAAGGATCCTTAAAATGATTTTATTCAATACCAGGAACAATTGCTGAAGTGCCGAATCACAAGTAGAATGTACCTTAAGCGAAACCGTGTGGTCATAAACCAGAGGAAGTCCCAAAATCTGCCAAGTCACCGAATATCCGTAGGAGAGTTCCAAGTTCGTAGCACTAGTCGTCGTAGTAGTCGCACTCCACACTGCTAACACAAAAACACTCGCCAGGATACACTCGCTAACACGGACTCTCGCTGTCTGCTTTGGCGTTGAGTCGGAGCCCTTCTTATAGCCCGGCGGGGCTGTGGGCCCGCCGACTAGCTGCGGAGTAGAGGCGGGGTCGAGTCTCTAACCGTCTGCTCGAGCGTGACGGCCGCGCGCAGCCGGGCTCGGCCGGCTCGCACCGGTTGTCTCCTTCTGTCGCATGGGGCGGTAACGCCCCGCTGACGTCACTCGGTGGCGGCTCTTTCAACTGTGCGCGGCCGGTCACGACACTTTTCTATACGCGAATGGAAACTGGTCTCAGGAAAAACGAAGCTTTTTCAGACTCACAACACGGTTTCAGGAAATCAAAATCTACGGAAAAACTGTCTCAATGCAATTTTGCGTTTCAAATGGGCAATCGTATGCTCCTGCATTTCAAATGGGCAATCGTATGCTATTGAACATGAACAATATGCAATTAGCTGAAGTTAAGGTAACAAAATTTCTAGGTCTCTCAATTCAATCAAACCTCAAATGGAATGTACATATAACAGAATTAAACACTGAATTAAGCTCATTATGTTATGCATTCAGAATTCTTTCTAATTCTGTCAGCCTTCATGCAGCTCGTTGCGTGTATTTTATAAATATACATTCCCGCCTGAGATATGGCATTCTATTCTGGGGAAGCTCATCCTTTAGTTCCCAGTCATTTAGATTGCAAAAGAAAATTATCCGAATAATAAAAAAATCCCATCCACGTGATCCGCGCAAGCCTCTTTTCATTGAGCTTGGAATCTTACCATTGCCTTGCCTATTTATTTATGAGTCTGTAGTATTTGTCAAAACTGACTTACTTAACGGTGGGAACTTATTTTCATGTAATACTGATATTTATATTTACAACACTCGACGTAGAAATCATGTTCATAAAGTGTCAGTATCAACAGCTCACTACAATAAATCCACATACAATACATGTACGTTACTTTAGAACGCATTGCCAGATGAAATTAAACAATTAAAATTGGTATACAAATTTAAGTTAAAAGTAAAACCTTTTCTGCTGCAAAACTGTGTCTATACAATTAGAGACTATACTGATCGTCAAAAAGAAAAATAATGTTTACTTTAACAAAAACAAGATATAGTATAATGAATTAGTTTACATTTGCATTGTATAATTAAAAAAGACTCAATATGCCTGTAACAAATAATGTACTTCCGGGACAATGACCCCCATCTCGATCGTGTTTTTGTTCAGTTTTCCTGATCCATTGAGCAAATGCTGAGATGGTCCCTTGATTTGCTTCTGGACGTAAATGTAGCTTCATTATGCGCACGTTTTGTTGAACTTTCCTTTTGCTTGTAGTGGTAGTAGAGCTTAGGGTGAGTTTCTATTTTGTTAACAATACAGAAAAATCAAATCTGTTCGTTCCTTTACCGTTAAAAATAAGTTTTCTATAATTTGGCAACGAAAATATCTAGTTTTTGAAATGTTAATCTCTCGCTTTTTTAAATTTATTATTATTATTACTATTATTTTTCATCTTTCAACTATTAATAGTTAAATTATTAGGAAGGGATTCTGAAACTCAAGAAAGCGTGCGCAGATGATTTTCTCCGCCATACGTCACATACAGTTTTTGACTAAATAAATATATAAATAAATAAATAAAATCCTATCTTTGGATTCTTCAGGTACTATATATTTATTCACGAGTTTCTGTTTCCCCTTTCCTTTGTCAAAAGTAACATATGAATATGTTGAAAAGGATTCTTCCCACATTTACCACGAAGTCCATTGTAATTTATTGTTGGGTGGATTCCACAGTTGACTGTATGAAACTGTATGAAGCGTAGGGTCGGTCATAGCCAGCCGCTGAATCCACCCAACAATCAATTACAATGGTCTTCGTGGTAAATGTTGGATGACCACCATTCCGCATAGCCATGTTACTTTTCACAAAGGTGAACGAAAAGTTATATTCCTAACTTTTAAGTGCTCTTCTGCTGGCAAGGGTACAGAAAATACTTTCAGTATTAGAACGGAAGGTGCTTTTGGTACAGTTCCAGGGTGATGTTGAAAGAACGTACGTTTCCAATTACAGTGTAAGTACAGTGCAAGTGAAAAACGCTAATGTCTATTAATATAACAACGTAGAAATCATATTCATCAGGTGGCAGTATCAAGAGCACATTACAAAACATTCACATACAATACGTATACATTATTTTACAACACTTTGCCAGATGACATTAAACGATTAAATTCGATAGAAAAGTTTAAATCCCAAATGAAATTATTTCTGCCGCCTAACTGTTTCTATTCAATTTGAGACTATACTGAGCGTCACAAGGAAAGTAACATTAATTTTAACAGTGATATTTAATTTACTTACCATTTGGACTGTATAAATGTAAACAACCTGTAACAAATATTGTATCGTATCTTCCGGGTCAATGGCCCCTATCTACATCAGGTTTTTCGTCCAGTTTCCCTGATCCATTGAGCAAATACTGAGATGGCCCCTTGTTTTGCTTCTGGACATAAATATAACTTGATTATCTGTGTACGTCTTCTAGAATTCAGTGGTAAATATAGTAATTCAAATTATCGTTTCCATGTTGTCGCGGCAGGAAGTATTATTGCTTGACGAAGGACATGATGGATAAGAGCTCAAATTTATTGCTGATTCATCCTTGAAAATAGATTTCATTACATCGGAGCGGTTTTTTCCTATATTAAAATTCTAGTATATGGCTTAGCGTAAGAATCACAGAATTTTGAAAACGTGCACAGAATTCACTTGCCCATAGCACGTCACACACACTTTTTAACTGTTTTTGACGGAAAATAAATAAATAAATAAGTAAACGTCACTGTTCAGAAGGTCTTGAATGAAATAATTGCGGACTGAGCGCAGCACTTTGTTATCCGGACATACAGGTCTGCTCTACCGACTGAGCAGCAAATGGACGTTTCATTCTGAGATGAAGATGTGTTCGAATTTTCTCGTCAACAACATACCATCTTGATCGTTGTCGTCGTCGAGGATTACGCTGTAAACCTGTTTTGACGAAATATGACTATCCGTGCAGTTTCCAAAATATAACAAGATTATTATGAAGTACGAATGAGTATTGAACAGAAACTGCTGCTGAGCGAAAAGACAGACACTCCCAAAGAACAATATTAGCAATTTGAGTATTTCAAAATTACTGGGTTTAGACGCACTCAATGGAAAATTATGCCTTCCGCTTCTTAGAAAAAAACTTTACTTTTAATTAACAAACCCACACTCTCTGTCTCTTCTCTTCCTCACCACACCCATTCCTTGTTTCTTGCTATCGCTGTCTGTTTCACTCACCTCCGTTATTTTTGCTTATTTTTTTTTCTCCTACCACTTCAGTCTCTTGCTCTTTTTCTCTCTTGTCAGTTTAGTCTCATTTCCTGTTCTGTCTCTACTTCAATGGACCATAGAGACCATGTGAACAAAGGAAACAAAAAAGTAACAATTTGCGAAAAAATATCGTGCTAAGCCGCTAAATGACAGATATTGCCAGATTGTAAGGGTTTCGCGTGTGCACAGTCTAAATGCTTTTTAAAAGCTGCTGATGCACCGTGATGTCCTCGCCTCCTCTCCGAAGCAGTTACTACAGTAGATAGTGAGACACTTTGTCTTCCCACTTCGACACCAGCATAGGCAAGTTCTTTCAAAGGTTATTAGCAGAAAATGTCAATTACAGGAACTAATTACTCGTGGCTGGCTTCTGTAATAAGCGGGGACCTTCAGTCTTTTCGTCGCTCGTCAAAAGAGCATTTGAATTCGGATCGAGTGTTCTCTTTCTGGTTCGTTCTTTCTGTGCGGTTTGAGCGATGGACTCCGTCGGCTCGCCGCTCCCTCCACGGCTACCCCCCGTCCCTGCTCCCCTCCTGCATTTGTCCTCAATCTTCTCGTTTTCTGTTCTCCCATCTTAACCACCACCACCCGCTGCCTCTGCCCTCCCCGCCACCACCTCTTTCAGTTGCCCGCTACCCCCAGCCTCACTGCCCTGCTATCCCAGTATCCTTCTGCCCTCACGTTCCCACTCTACCTCCACAACCCCGCTGCCACCACAACCCAGCTCCCGTCACAACCCCGCTGCCCCCACCATCCCGCTGCCCTTACCATCCCGTTGTGCCTCAACAACCCCGCTGCCTCCACAACCCCGCTGCCTCCACAACCCCGCTGCCTCCTCAACCCCGCTGCCTCCTCAACCCCGCTGCCTCCTCAACCCCGCTGCCTCCTCAACCCCGCTGCCACAACAATCCTGATCCCATCACAACACCGTTGTCACCACAATCCCGCTGCCATCACCATCCCGCTGCTCCCCTCCACCCTGCTGCCTCCACAACCGCGCTGCTACCCCCTGTCTCCATAACCCCGCAACTCCACATCCCCGCTGCCCGCATAACCCCGCTCTCACAACAATCTCGCTGCCCTACTACCCTGTGCCCTGTTCACCGTTCCTCTCACTCTCCCCCTCTCAACTCACGTCACCACTGCTGCCTGCTACCCAGCAACTCCTCTCGTTTTCCGTTGTTCCCTCCCTCTTCGCCGCCCGCTCTCCTCCTTCCCTCCTCCCCCATCACTCTGCTCCACTCCCTGCCAAACCCATTGCCATTCTTTCACTGTCTTCTCCTGCTTTGTCACCCACGCTTCCCTCTGAATCTCACCCCACTGACCCCTCCTTCGCCTCCGGCAACTCTGCTCATCGCCTCCCGCCCCCCGCCGCCGACTTCCCTTCCCCTTCTCCCACTTTCCCGCTCCCCGTAAACCCCGACCCCCTTCTGCAACCATTGCCGTTCTCATGGGCCCGGTCGACCCCCGCCCCCTCCGAGGCCTTCGCAGCCTCCCGTTCCAAAAGTCCCGAGCCCCTTTGATGTGAAGCCATCGACAGTGGACCGCGGTTGGGCGCCGTTTACTGGAAACAACTCGAGCCGGCCCCCTGAATCGTAGAGTTTAGGACTCTGTAGACACGGTTGGCGTTCTTACGTTACTCGCTCGTGTTTGAGGAATATTAGAATTCAAAAGCATGTCGAAGGTCTCCTGGAGCATTTTCTCTCATCGTCCGTCACGTTTGCACCACTTTAAATAAAGACGTAGTGTGCCATTTGTGCGATAAGCCCGCTTCCTCACTTAATAGTGGAATATGGACGTGAAATATGGTCATTTGTGGTACGGTTTCGCCAGGTATTGATCTGAAAGTATACTTCAGATTTCGAGAATCGAGGGTTTGTGATTCTTGGTGGGACAGGAGATTTGATTGATTGATTTTTTCGTGTTTCCGGGCGCGTCAACTGCTTCGGTCATTAGTCCCGTTTGTGTAGTTCCTTTTTTCGCGGGAGATGGCGGTGATCTTCTCCCGCTGGATGGCGAGATCCGGCGCCGACCTACCGTCGGCTGGTGGGAATTCCCCTAACCAGGACTCTCCCACCAGCGGGGCACCGCCCCAGCCGGGACAAGCTCTAAGCTCCCGACCGGTCTCCCGGAATATGTGGTAGTGTAGTGCATGTTAGTGTAAGTGTGTGTGTGTAAGGGGAGAGGATAGGACAAGGAAGAGGAAGGACAGATCGCGCGCCTGTTTGTTAGGGTACTGCTCCGGCATTCACCTGGTGTTGATCGGAGAAACACGGAAAACTACCGATCAGAGCAGCCGGCCGCTAGAATTCTCCTCCAGACAGCGACTGATTTCGACCTAGCTGACAAGCTAGTGTCGAAAATCCTGCCGCCGTCAGGACTCGAACCTAGGACTTCCCGGTCAGAGGCGCTGCAGTGACATCAGTGGATGCACTGAGCTACCGCTCCCGGTAGGAGATTTGTCAGACCCATCAACGCCAAATTGAAGGGGTCGGAATATCAAGAATGATAATTTCATATAATCAACTGTGGCGAAACAGCGCGCTGCATTGCCCGACGGGTGGAATTTATTAAGTTATGCCAACTTTCACGATTGATGTGACGGGCGAGCGCCACCGCCGCCCCTACGTGCTTCTCTTCGCCAGTAGTGCCTGGGGAAGGTGCAGTCCGGGTCCGGCTTAAGTGAAGGGAGCCTAGACGCTGCTCGCAACAGTTCAGCAGAACGAATCTTGGAAATACGGAAATGAACTTTTAATCTCCGGGCGCTGGCGATGAATGTGGCTTGGAGTGATCTTTATCTCCTCATCACACTTGTTCCAATCACCAATTCAAAATTAACGAATTGGCTGTATACGACGCAAGATCCATCGTGGGTGGGAGATTGGCAGCAAGGAGACTTATGCCGAGTAGATCAACGTCCCTTGATTATGGCTTCTTCATCGCTCGATCGCTTTATCAGGAGCTCTCCTTCCGGCTTCGCTGTTCGCATCGTGCGAGAACATTGTCGATGTGCGAGCCGTCATTCCGCCATGTGCTCTGTCGTCCGCGATTGCGAGCGCGCTCACCCCCATCGACTGTTTCTCATGAGATCCAATACTTTGCGGGTACACCCCGGCCAGGTTTAGACAGGTAGATCGTAATGGAAATGAGAATGATGTGTAATTTAACCAGTAACTACAGGCATAGATTTGTGTTACACTAACACGGGTATGCGGCGAATGACTCGGCTGTAAATTAATTAATTCTTTTTAAAAACAAAAAAGTAAATATTATAAAAATGACTGCAAAATTTTCTAGTTATGAAGACTTTGACAAAACGTAAGGTTTTGCAAGCCTCTGTGAACGTCAGCGTGGATTACAAAATGAAAACGCTCAGAGCACAAAGGCGAACACTGCCCCAGGTGCAAAGGGAATTGTGTATAACTCGCGCATGAAATGAGAAACGTACAGGTGATAATTCAGTCGTTTCATTAACACTCACAATATATTTATACCAATTGAAAATTATAATTGACAACAAAATCTGCCCTAGGGACTTAGTCTTGTTTCTATAACGGCAGTTAACGTGAAAACAGAGATACGCCTGTGAAATTAATCTACATACGAGTACAATTTTTTAAATGTATGTTTAATTTCACATAGAATTCGTCATTTTTTATATTTATTTAAGGTCGCTATAAAACAGTTTAGGTCGTGAGCAACCACTCATATTTACACAATTTTACATTATTTTTGACAGAGTAATATGAGCAGAGCCGACCTCGATGGCCGAGGTGGTTAAGAGCGAGTACCGACTCTGCGCTTCGGTCCGAAGGGTCGCGGGTTCGAGTCCCACCTTGGGCATGGCTGTTTGTCCCTTGACTTTGTGTGTGTGTGTTGTCGCGGAGGGCCTCGCGTTCTGCTGACCCCAGATCAGAGGAGCCCGCAAGTGTTTGTCTAGTGTATGGTCGAATATGCGTCCCTTCAGGACGTAAAGGGCAACCGGCTGTCGGCTGGATAAAAGTCCTAGGGAAAAAAATATGAGCAGAACAGTACACGACAATAATTTTACAATGCATAATAAACTATTGTCGATTTCAAAGTTTTAATTACATTTATAAATTATGGTTTTTTGATTGACAGTAAACGGATATAAAAGTGAATTAAACAACTTATAATAGCAATTCAAACCCAGCTGATTTCAACAGTTTTAAAATTGTATCACATCCATCCTCCGATTTGAATAAATCAGGTAAGTTGGTGTTGATTCCCAGTAATGACCATTATTTTACTAAGTTCAAACACTGAAGAACAAGATGGGATGTAGACAGTTTTGTCCTACATCACGGATATGGCTGTGCTTTTCTAATCAGGTGCTCATGACTTAATTTGAAGTGGCCGATCCTCAGTCGTGGTTGCTCCTGATTTACAGTTTAGGCAATGATGACTCATCTACTGCTTTCATGACAAGCTGGAGTTTTGATGGGCTTGATTTTCATAATAAGTCCCAGAAGTTCGTAATACTGGTGTTAGAGAGTTTTGTAGCAAACCATATGCACTTTTTTTAACATTGAAAAATGATGTTGCATTTTTTGCGACTATATCTGCTTGTTCATTGCCATGTTCATGCCTTTTGTGGGATGAAGGGATCCATACCATAATGATTTGACTGCCAATCCTGGTTTGGTGATTAAATAAACTCTTGAATTTTGTGGATGAAGTCGTTATTTGAATATCTCTTTTCTGTAGTTTTCAATGTGGACATGGAGTCAGAGAAGATAACAATGTTTGGGTTGTGAACATTCTGGGAGTTCATACTTTTTAATATTGCCTATGCTTCGCAGAAGAAGATGAAGTAGAAAAATCTCATTTTGTATATTACGCTGTGAATAATATAATTCAAGGCCAAGGGCTTCAAAATCTAGATATTATGGACTTAGGACACATTGTTTTTCAGTTATGCATGATCGGTATGTCAGTTACTAGCTGTAACTTACGCTAGCCGCGTGTTTTCGATTGCATTTTTGCCTACCAGATTTACACGTTTTTCAACAGTGCCGAAATATTTACAAAGTAATTTGGGTCCATGTTTATAGAGAAACAAATGGCTTGCATTTGGGCAAAAGGTATATGTCAGAAAAATCGAGTATTGAGTTAGGTGGAGTCACTTTTCTTTTATTTCAAAATTATTTGCTGTAACTCTTTTAAACTAACTTTAAACTAATTTAATACTATTTACATATGTAAATCTTTGTATCTGAATAATAATTATTCAAGTATATCCACACTAAATGCAATTATTTTTGCTCACCTTTAAAATTATGAAAACAGCACTTATACCCATTTGCCCAAACACGCGCGAAATGTAACCATAATTTATTTCACAACTTTAATCTACAACCGTTTCGGGGATTGTTGTCCCTATCATCAGGCTGTAAAATTGACTGATTAAAATATACAGTAAAAAGTTTAAAATTATTTACAATACAATAGAGAAATGTAGAAATTGTGTCAGAACAGAACTTATCACACACACGAGAGCTCACAAAACCAAAAAAAAAGTTTATATAATAAGTAGGGAGCGGATTTTGATGACCTAAAACATTGCCAAAAATGATCAATAAAATGCTCTTAAAATACTTTAAAAATGCCCTAAAACCAAAGAAGAATGCCATAAAATATCTTACCAAATCAGTTCGGATGAACAACCCAAGCTGTGGGATACGTTACTGATGTAATCGAGGCTCGCTCCATTCCTTCGAGTGAAGCCTGCAAACTCAGCTTGCAAACTTTTGGTTTGGACTCTTCTTTACCAGGAAATCTCTGTCCTTAGTTATCCCGAAATCGGCCGAACTGGCAATGACGCTGATATACCTCACAAGAATTACATACAACAGCTCTCAAAACAATTTCGGAGCAAACAAATCGAATAGGCCACTGAATAATTCTGAAAAGAACATTTGTTGCATCTCGTAAATAGTATTTGAAGCAAGTACCATTGAAAATGACATCAAAATCGATTAAATCAGCAAAAACTGCATTAAAAATTACGGAAAAGGGTAAAAAATGACTTTTTAGTTGAAAACGACAAAAATGCAAAATAATGACCTATAAAAATGGGTCATTTTCTTTTTTCATAACATAAAGTGAATTTCTGTACTAAATAGTATTGTTCTAAAATGAAAAGAAAAAATGACATATCATTAAAATCCGCCCCCTAATAATGACATGATTCAATTAACTCTCAATGCATGGACAAGTCAAGTTGGTTACGTTGGTAAGAGCGAATAAAGGAATGAGGAGATCGGAGGGATGGGGAAATAAGGGCAAGAAAGAGTAGGGGGTAAAGGGGGAGGGGAAGGGAACGACAATGGAGGAGGGCGATGGGGGAACTATTTTTTATATGTTCAACATCTACAGAACAAAGCATCGTAAATTTTGGTTAAATGATTATTTTCAAAAGCAGTATTAATATAATTATTTATTTTAATCTGTAAAGATTCAGAAGCCAAACGCGGATATCTCAGGGTCTCAATATCAAAAATTCTTGGATTTTGGAAATTGGCTGTATACAGTTTTGTTTATGAGGAATTTCTCTGATGTTACTGTCATGTTCTTTCATTCAAGTTACAAATTTACAGAAATTTACAGGAAAAACAGTTTGTGTATTCAAAACTAGAACCTATTTTTTAAATTTTATTTTCCTCTCAGAATTTCTATCTCAAATCGTAAAATGTTAAGTACCACATTTATACCTGCATTTTTAATTTTATATTTATCAAAAATTCGAGAAATGGTTTGAACGAATAAAATGGAGAACGAGAATGGTAGATGGTGTTTGAATACATTCCTGACAAATTGTTGTTTAATACCAAAATAGTTTGACTTTTCCTAAACATGTCCTTGGATTCAAAACATCTAATAAAAGTATTTATTTAAATTTGTACTGCAGTGTATTAGAAAATATATGTAAAAAATGAACATAATATGACTATTCTAATATACAAATACATTAACACCTCGTTTATTGAAATTGTATGAGTACCGACTTGTTAAATTGTTATCGTACCAAATGACAAGAAGTCGTTGTAGGGTTCTTAGCCACAAACATTGTGTTAACGGGTTCTGTGTCTAACTTCTCACAACTACATCAACTATGATTTCAGTTAACAAGCTCATTGAGCTGTTTGGGGTGGGGGATTGAACTTGTGCTACTTGTCCACCAACTGGCCTTGACAACAAATACCTCGTAGTTTAGGGCTTAGAATACACTCGCAACCCTTCTATTAAGCTTCACTCCACTTCAAGTGTCTGCTTTGATGGGCGCCCTGGAGAATGAAATTAGAATTATGAAGATGTTCAACGAATGGCTGCTTCTTTAATGACTGCTTTTTTTACGTAGAAGCGTTAAATTCTATTCTCGTTCAAAAGAGACATTTTGTTATGTTCTGTGACACAATTTTTTATCTAGACAATGTCAGTATTAATGTAAAGTGCGATAATCAACTCTAATATTGGAAGTTCAGTTCTGAAGGATTTTGACTTGTAACTTCATTACAGCTATCAGAAATAGATGAATTTCCATATTGGGGCAAATTTACTAGAATAAGTTATATGCTGTATATACAAAAAGGAAATCCTTTAATCCGACATGCATGTTTATGGAATAAAACTATTCACACACAGTATGGAATACTGTAAGATACATTGTAAAAAATATATAATATGAAATTATAAATAGCTGAGTAATAATTGAATCCTTGTTTGCTCTTATTATTAAAGAAATATATTATTACTAATTGGCAATGACAATCACATTCAGATATCTCAGAATAATTGTTACAAATTTCTAGGACATGAAGGGGGATCAAAAATGACCATTTTTTGCCATTGAACCGGTAGTGGGAAGTTTCATAAAACCGAATTGATTTTGAGGCAACTCCTTATGCACCTATGTTCGTCAGGTCACGTCCTGACACACTTATGGAGTTCTCATGAACCTGGACATTTTCGCAGAGGAGATCTCTTAAAAATCAAGGGCAAATGCGGCAGGTATAACTATTGTATGAAATTTCCAATGAAAGGACACTGGTAAAAGGTGACGATTTTCGACAGTCTACATATCCCTAGAAGTTTGTAAGTTTGATCCTTTTGCACATGTATAATTAAAGACTTCAGCAGCACGCATTATCGTATCGTATTAAAATAGAGGCAATGTATCTACTACAGGGATTTTTATTATATAGGATGTAATAATGAGACATTTAATCTACTCCGAGCACGTAAGTAAACACGCTCGATTAAGATAAAATAATTTAAACTACGTTGAGTTGTTAAATCTATGAAAAAGGAAAACTATGCATACTGATGCGCTTAATAGTCAGTGGTCATATACGTAGTAGAATAATGAATGATTTGGGTATTTATGTAGTCAAAAACAGTAAAAAAACTGTACGTGATGTATGGGGGAATAAATCACCATTGGATTAGAATTATTCCTCGGATCCTAGCATTATATTCTGAATTGCAAAAATAGAGGGCATAAAACAGGAATAATTTAAAAATCGATGTACCAGATGTTAAAATATTACAATTTGGTCTCTTCTGAGAAGGAATATGTATGTATTTAAAGAGAATTGTGTGTCTCATCATACATAAGTATAGTTGAGAAAATCCCCTCCTACCCCTTGATTCCCCTCCTTCACAATGAAACGCTAGCTTTCGGGATTAATTAAAGACCAGTGAAGCGTCGTCGTCTGAACTGTCTCGTGTCTTCTCGTGCACTATCTCTTCCCAAATCCGACACAGAAAATGTTTCTTAAAACTTGCATTTTCTAGTTGCCTTTTAAGTGTCATGCGGGTATGTAGTGTCTTTCGGATACGATTGGCAACATATTCCAGATGCCTGTTTAACTGTGCTTGTAACTTGTGCTCTTTAATGTGCTTGAATTTCCCCAGCATGAAGATATTTAGGGATAATAATCTTTAAATATGAGATGTGTTTTCTTAATATTACTAGACTAATGCATTGATATGATATTAAATATAACTGTATACAACCACTACTTCCTTTTGAAAAGAATAATTTGACATGTCCCAAGATGAGGTAGGAGAGATTGAAATGTAATATAAAAATGAAACTTCTCGGAATTGCATTTAGAATAGAATAGTTTTAAAGATATTTACTTAAATATAACATCCTTAGAACGAAGAATTTCAAATTATTTGATTATTAAGAACCTAAAAATTAGTAGGATCAATGTGTAGATATATTGATGTAATCTGTACTCTTCTTATTTTTACCATAATTTTCACATTTACTTTAATCAGTCTGTAGCTTAAAATATTTTCCCCGCCCATATTCATGAAAAATAAACATAGTAAAATATTTATCACTAAAGTATTAATATATTATGGTTGACAGGCGTAATAAAACAAAATATGCAACAAAAACACAATTAATGGATATCATTGTGTTCCCAAGTAATTGCTTGTCAGTGCACCATAGGGTCACGTAGTCATTCAGCTGTCTCTTCAGTAAGTCAACAAACGAGCATTAATTATTCATATTTCATTTACAGTGATTAAAAAATACGGTGCATGAACTAAAATAGCGAAAAATTTGACTTTGTAGGTTGCATTCTAAACACAGAATTGGAGGTCAAAGTCATGGGATACAATAAGTAAAATGTTACGTTTCGTTCTGAAGTCTAAAATTAAGTATTATACATCACATGAAAGAAGCGGGAAAAAGAAGATTACGACTTTTTTTAAAACGGTTTAACGTGACATTTGCAGATCTGTGTTTGCAAGACATTACCTTGATTGATTGAAGAAGTCAACATTCGATTTCATTTTCTCTTCAATTGGCCTTGAATTGAAGAATTGTGAATTCCCAGAACAAAGACTATGCTCTATCCATGTCTGTGTGCTTGTATATTTATCTTTTAGTAGATGAAATAACCCAGTGCCGCCAGAGTATTTATTTATCACAATAGGCAAAAGGATTGAAATTATAGCAAAAAGAATTTTTTTGTCCGGTCCTCAAGACAACGCGCATATATTATAGTTCTCACTCATACGCCTCGGTTGTGTCACAAAAAATAAATCAAATCAAAAGTCTCACCACCCCGTTCCACGCGCTTAGCACCCCACCACTTCGCCCCGTACCACCTCGTCCCTCTTCACCCCGCCTCTCCCTACTCCACTTCGCCCTGCACACTCAACCCTACTTCGCGCCATCGCCACACTCCACCCCGCCACGCCCCCCTCAACACCGCCCCACCACACTCCACCACGCCTCGACCTATTTCACTCCGCCCCACCACACTCCACCCCGCCTCGCCCCCCTCAACACCGCCCCACCATACTCCACCCCGCCTCGACTTATTTCACTCCGCATCACCACACTCCACCCCGCCTCGCCCCCCTCAACACCGCCCCATCACACTCCACCCCGCCTCGACCTATTTCACCCCCACCATACTCCACCCCGCCTCGACCTATTTCACCCCTCACCATACTCCACCCCGCCTCGACCTATTTCACCCCTCACATACTCCACCCCGCCTCGACCTATTTCACCCCTCCCCTCCACCACTCGCCCCTCAACACCGCACCACACTCCACCCCGCCTCGATCTATTTCACCCCTCACCATACTCCACCCGCCTCGACCTATTTCACCCTCACCACTCCACCCCGCCTCGACCTATTTTCACCATACTCACCACCGCCCCACCACCTCCACTTCGACCAGCCCCGCCTCGCCCCCTCACTCCACCCGCCTCGCACTCGCCCCCTCAACACCGCGACCCACTCACCACTCCACCTCGCCTCGCTGCGACCCACCCACCCACCTCCCCCGCCGACCCCCCTCACCCCCACCCACTCCACCCCGCCTCGCCCCCGTCCACCCCGCCCCACCACATTCCACCCCGCCTCGACCTATTTCACCCCTCACCATACTTCACCCCGTCTGCCCCCTCCATACCGCTCCACCACACTCCACTCCGCATCGACCTATTTCACCACTCCTCGCCACACTCTACCCCGCCTGCCCCCTCCATCCCGCCTCGCCCCCCTCCACCCCGCGTCATCACACTCTCTGGCTCGACCTATTTCACGCCGCCTCTCACAACTCCACCCCACCTACTTCGCTCTCTCTCTCTCTCTCTCTCTCTCTCTCCTCACTCTGCTCCGCATGGCTCCTCTCCCCGCCTCTCCACACCACACGTCACCTCGCCCTTCCGCACTCCACTCCGCCTCGCGCATCTCGACTCACTCCGTTCCTTCGTCCCTCACTCCTCTTCACTTCGCCCCGTCGTTTCCCGCTCCTCCTCTCCCTCCCCCCCTGCCCCATTCTACACCATTGTTCCCTTTCTTGCCATGCTGTATTCGGCCTCTTCGTGAATCTGCCTTGTCTCACTTTACGCTGCCGTATCCCGGCCCGCTCTGCCAACCCCATCCAGCTATCCCAGCCCTTATATCTCTACCCGTTCGCCCAGTCTCTGCTCGGCCATTGTCTCCCACTCTTCTACGCATCCATAAACGTCTATCGTCATTAATTCAAGGCATTGAGTATTGCAAAAGCCTTGCCTCATGCCCCAAATCTTTGAAAAATCAAAAATTTGAAATAGTCTCTCTTCTTGGTTAACACTCCGTCACTCTCGCCGTTAGTCAAACAGAAGTTTCTTTTCTAATTAAAGAAGGAACGTTAGCCTATCACGAATAAAAATAATGCTTTTATTCCTCTAACGGTGTTTGAGAAGGGCATCAAAAAATGTTTTATCTTTGTTATGCTCTGTGTCGCCTTACCCTGAAGTAAAATCGTTGGGCCTGTTTGACAGAATGCAACAAGCGAGTAGTGACGTATGAAACGGTGTTCTTGAATCCTTGTTCAAAATGATTTTTTTTATATGAGAGAGTTTAATATTTCGGATGTTGTGGTTATGCGTTTCTCTTGTTACTGTGCCAAAAGGTATATATTAGAAGATTTAGAAAACTAAATAATGCAGCTTTGGACGTAGTCCAACGCGCGAGTACTCGTGCTACGAATGACCGTGAGAGTGACGGCAATACGAACGACCGTGAGAGTGAAGCTTCAAATATGGTTAGTGATTATTTATTGTTTCCTTCCATAGGTATTCAATCATAATATAATAACAGATAAATCAGAAATGTCTATTAATGATTTAAAAAAAAAAAAGAAACTGATATTCAGTACGGAGTCCAAAGCGCGAGTACTCGTGTTACAAATGGCCGCGCGAGTGACGGAATGTTAAATCATAGAACCCTGAATAATAAATTTCATGCTTCTAGCTTTAGTTTTTTGACTTTGCATTGTTATGTGAATCATCCAGTCATCAACATTTTACCTCAGACGAATGGATCTAGGAAATAATCAACTTTACTTCTGAATTCACCTTTTCTGAACACAACAGTGCTAATTGTACTGTAACTTGAGAGAGAACTCTGCGGAAGCTCAGACATTACGATCGCTACTATAAGTCGTTGGAAGAAAGTATTCTGGGCTCCAGTATCACGTGGTCCAAAGTCAATCTTGTGACCCTAACTGAGAGGAAGGCATTTCAACATCAGCTGTAATGATCTAAACGAGAATTTCGAAGCCCTAACTCACACCCTTAATTAGCCGTGATTACGACCAAAATGTTCATATTGCAAACAATAGTGAGTTGATGATGAATTATTAAAATATTTCGTGGTAGATTTATTCCATCCTCTTGAGCCGTAAACCGTAGGCCGTAAATTTGTCAATTTCAGCGCACTGAACATTCAACTTGCTGAAGGTGCATTTCCAGGCCGGTGGCCTTCCGAAGACCTCACCCTCATTTCCTTTCGCGGCCGCCCACGCGCTTTCAATGCCCTGGGATAGATATGATCGTGAACTGCACCGCCGCTCGTTGCCACGTTAGCTTAGAAACCTCGTGCCTCGTCCGCCTCGCCCTCCCTTCCGGCGCTACGATTGCTTCGACGGCCTCCGACCCACCGCCCCGCCGCCCCCACCCACGCCGCCTCCTGCACAGTCGCTTGCCTCACCGCCACAGGCACACCCGCCACCCCCATCTCCGTCCCCACCACCGTCCCCTCGCTGCCCCCGCCTCTCCCTCACCCTGCCCCGAGCCCCGCCCCTGCCGTTCTCGCCGCCGCCACCCACGCCACCTCCTCCACAGCCACTCCTCACCGCCACAACCACAGGCACACACGCCGCCCTCCCCCTCCCCGTAGCCCCCCCCTTTCGCCACTCCTGCCGTTCTCGTCGCCGCCGCCCATGCAGCCGAGCCGCCGCTGCCTGAAAAGCAAGTCACCGCCCCGCGCCCCCCTCCCGCCCGGTCGCGTGTTGCGCAGGGAGAGACGATGAAAGACAAGCTTGGAATTAATATTCTGGCGAGGTCCCTCGTGAGGAACACTATAGAGACCGGGTGGCGTCGTCTTCCTCGTTGCGCAGTGGGTCGAAATGCCATTAGAAAGGGCATGGTAACGATAAAGGCTATCTATTATAAGGAGTAAAAGTTTTATCTGGATCTGTTTTTTACCAATAGAGCGCGTCAGTAAAGTTTCTCCGCAGTGGCACCTTGCTGTCGAGAGGGCTTGCAACAGAAATTATGCTGCTAGCACGAACTGCACCTTGAAACTGCAAATTACGTACTCACCACAATCATAATAGATGCTGGAAATGTTGTACCTTCACTTGTTTTCTAGTGATCTGGTTGCTACCAACATAAAAGCAAATTTTAATAGGAGATCCTAACTCGACTCAGTACGGAGAGACTTTCTTGGCACTCTATATTTCTCTACAGAATTTTAGTAAATATTTTCAGTAGAATTCTAGTAATGAATTTTATTTAATAATAATAATAATAGCAATAATAATATCAAAGACCATTTATGTTACGGAAAGGGGAAAAATGAAGCCAAATTCTGTTGCAGAATTGACAACCAGAATCGGTGGCAATAGTAATAGCTGCTCAAGTTATTCAGAACACATTACGATAAACAAGTTCTCAAAATTTTCTAGCATTATACGTGCCGCATTTGTCTGTAACTGCTACAAACAGTGAGTTATATTCTTTCAACTTGTTAAATTCTGGCCAAGTCCGATCACAGGTAAAATTATGTACGATCTGTACCTCCACTCCCGGTTCTATAAGGCCCTGAAAGTTCCAAACAAGTAATTCATATGGAACAAAACCCTGTAACTCCAATTAGATCCTCCATTATATCAAATAATTAACAAATTCATACTGATCGTATGATATCAACAAACAAACAAAATATTGTTATTCGTGATTCAGGGAAAATAGCGTGTCTACTTATAGATGTTTTTGTGCCGTGAAATCATAATGTTGAAACCCAGAAGTCGGAGAAACGTCTTAAATACAAAAATTTAAAAATTCATCATCACACATACTCGTATGTGTGGGGTAAAAACCGATAGTTATTGGAGCTCTGTTTTCTTTTCTCAAAGGTATGTAAAAATTGTGCAAACTTCCAGGTCATTTAAAAGAGATGGATGGGACGAGCAACAGAGTATTTTGAGAACAACCCACATTCTGCATAATTTAACTGGCCCCTACCGTTTTAATTTAGGGTAACTGTTGTTGTTATTATTGTTATTATTATTGTCATTATTATTATTAATTTTTATAATAGTATTAATAATAGAAAAGTGAAGAGGAAAAGGAGGAATCATTTAAAATTAAATAAAACTAGCCTAGGGTTTCTAACTGGCCTTATTGAGACATAAAAGGAAAAAAATTATATTAAAAATTCGTTCTTTTTTATCCACGGCAGGCTTGTTGTAAATACCGTAATGCAAAAAAATCATCGGAAGGCCATCACGGAGATCCTCCTTGCAGATGTTAGTGTATTCGTCTGTTCTATCATAATGAGCATAACCACCCTTTTTATCAAGTCACACACAAAGTTAGTTTTCCACTTAAATAAATAAATTTCCTCCTTTTGTTTAGAACATTTCAGCACTTCTCTAGCTTTTTACCATATTTATAATCGTGAGGGCGACTTTCTCCCTTTTCCCCATTTCTATCTATTACACTCCCTCTCTTTCCCTCTCCCTCCCATCCTCTCTCTCTCTCTCTCTCTCTCTCTCTCTCTCTCTCTCTCTCTCTTTCTGTGTAAGCTTTTGTTTTGTATCAAAGTTTATAAAAGCTTTTGCGCGGATGCGCTAATAAAACTTTCGTTCAGCATCGCCTCGAATAGCAATGTTCTTTGGAGCTGTCGTCTTTGGAGCTGTCGGGCACATTGTTTCATTATCAAATTGAAGTAGCATGGCGTTCTTACGATCCATCTCTATGTATATTACGAATTCCCAATGCACGCGGAAATTGAGAGAAATTTTTGCATCTTCCGGCCATGTGAAGTGTGTATAGTTTTGCTAGTTCCCAAGAAGGAAAAATCAAAAAACAGTTTCGAGTTGGTCTCGAATACAAGTCTTTGTTCGTGTTATTCCGCGTATTCTCATAATCCGCGTAGCGACGGAATTCTTAAACTCACTGCTTTATTGCTTACAACACAGTTGATGTTGTGCGACAGCAAGGCTCCAAAGAAGATACCGTCCGTCATTAAATATAAGTTACACTCAATACAAGTGTTAAGGAACTATAACATTTTTGATAATCTTGACATTTAAGGAACTGTTTTACTGTGCATTATTCGCGAAGACAGTTAAAATTGTTGTTATTGAGGAATGAGCGAGCTTTTGTGGAAGTTTTTGGCGTGGTTTTGTTCAGGAGCATTTTTGTTGTTGCAGACCACTCGTCATTTATTAGTCATGGTACGGATAAATTATATCTGCAGTGTGAAGTGGAAGTAATTGTATTTACTAACCCGGTATTCTCGCCACACCACGCTCTGCTCTATCCCGTTCTGATGCACGCCAACCTCCTGCGTTCTGCCTGGCTCCACTCTACTCTGCTTTACCTCACCGCGGAGCTTTAGAAAGTCGCCAACTCTGAAATGGGTAGCGAAGCGCCCACAGGAGAGCATAGTGGGTTTTGGTTTGTTGATATCGTGTAAATAGAAATTTATGACTGACACCATAAAACTCGAAACTACATGGTTGGTCTCTTACTAGCGTTAGAAAATACCCAGCAGCAATCTGATCCTTGTTTATTACTTTTCTACTATTCCTCGTCAGAATAAAGTACTTCACCTACACTAGCCACTTCATGCCTCATGTTGAATAAGGTTATTCATACATCCGGTCAAACTTTTTTTTAAGATGGTTCTTTTAAGATGTTACTTCTATCAATACCAGGCGAGTGCCGTAGCAGTACCTCAACAAAGAGGCCACGGACTGCGCGCAATCTTCCCTTCCCTTCTCTTCCGCGTCCTTGGCTCCTCTTACACACGCCCGCGCGTGCGCGTGCGCGCGCACACACACACGCACACACACACAGACGCGCGCGCGCGTACACGCACTGTTTAATTCATTACTTTACAACAAATGTAGGGAGGCCAGACTGGAGCTTAGAGCTTGTCCCTGCTGGAGCGGTGCGCTGCTGAAGGGTATACCTGAAAGTGGAAAAAACCTCAAGTCGGACCGTAGCCGGGATGTGCGGACATGCCTCACGATTCAATGTCGTTATTGCTTAGGACTTTGTCCACCCACAGAGGCGTATTTATTTATTAACGTAATTTGATAATGAGCAGATTTGCTATATGTTCCTCGAGTATATTTCCCATGCTCACATTCTGGCCGGTTTCGGCCCATTGCGAATGGCCGGTCCGACTCTCGCCTCCCTTTCGCCTGGCTGCTCCCCGGCTGGCCGAGGCCCCGGTGCTCCAGGGAGGTTAATTTGTCCCCTTTCACGGGGACGAGTTGCAGGCGCGGGACGGAGAACGGGACACGGGGACGGCGCAGGACGGTGATGGGGTCGCGGACAGAGCGGTTGCAGGGCTGGCCCAAACGGGATTGGTCACGTGTGCAACGTCGCGACGCTGTGGCGGCCCTTGTGCTCGAATCACCGTCCGATTGGATATGGGCCCCGCTGTCCTTGTGTGTGTGGCGGGGGGGGGGGGCAAAAAGAAATTGTGAAGAACTTTGTCGGAGAAGCGAAGCGGAATAATTGCTTTTCACAAACAGGCGTACTGCGACCCTCTCCCATCTAATCGATAGAGTGCGATAATGGGTCGGATTATGGGGCCAAAATATAGTTCAGTCTGTATTAAGTACAGCGTATAAAACCGTGAAGTACAGCGTTAAAATGTGTTTAAAGATCACATTCATTCCTGAAGTCGTAAGTATAAAGGAATACTTCAAATATCAGAGACGTCAAGAAATTAAAGGGGCCGGAACATATAAATTTCAAAGTGTGGTTAGGGTATGGGGGTTTTAACCAAGCGGCTCCACAATTGCTACATAATACTGTTGTTTTGTGTTTTAAATAATTATGAATTATTTGATAAGAAAATTGTAATAATACAATTACAATTACAAGTGTTGTGACATTTTGTAGTGCACACGCTCTGATACTCGACATACCACGTTGAACATAATGAACTCTGTGATTAAATGTTTAAAATTAAAATCTCCATCTATTAAAATACTTGCTCTATTCCGCACTCATGCTGTAATTAACGTTGTATTTATAACGTTAAAATAAAAGAAGATAAAAATTAACAGAATAACAGAAAAAGCAGCCGAATTGTATAAATTGGATGCTTTTTTATTTCTGTGTTAAGTTTTCTTTCTTAACAAATATTAATTCTTTTGTAAATAATAATCAATTTACATGTTTCTGGAGCTTTTATATGTTTCTGCAATGTAAATATTTGCATAGAAAGTATTTTTTGAAACCCATTTTTGAGTGTTTATTGTGGCTCAGCCATTCGGAATATCCAAGAAGTTTATTAGACAAAATATGCTTAAAATTGCTTAGCTTAAATATGCTTAAAAAAGCTTATTTTCGAATTTTTGACGTTTCCCCCCAGATACCCTGTATATTACCATTAAAGTAGTGTGTAACTGCATAATAGTACCATAATAGTTCAAATCACTGTTGTTGAAAAAATACTGACATGAAAATTTATAATTATTATATTTTCACTGTCGGTATATTTTCAACAACTTATAGTTATTATTTCTTTCATTGTCAGTAATTCTCTCCTTTCTCTCCAGACAACCATCCCAGGGTTAACCCACTCACCTTCTTCCCCGGCGTCAGCTTCGTCGTCAGTTTGACCGGCTGCTCCTAAGCGATGCGGGGAAGGATGCATGCGTGATTCTGGCTTGTGCCTGCATAAGACATTGAAATCACAAGGGAACGTTTAACAATAGGAATTTCATTCAGCTATTAGTCCAAAAGAGATTTCCAAGGTGAAACGTCATTACCAAGATCGTGATTCATAAACTTGTTTACACCTAATATTTAATCAAACTTTTACGGGTGTGGCGTCATGGAGAAAAACACACAGACATTTACCAGTATGTACAAGTTTATTTACACGTATGTACAATAAATTAATTCTGCTCCGAAACTACACACTTTTGAGTATTTCCCTGTGGATACCCCACATAGCTAGGGAGGCCCCGCCTCCACTGACGCTTCTCCCGCGTCACTACCGTGACCTTGTCACCCGTGCAATTGGCACGACACGCTCCAGCCTGGGCGTAAAGTTTTGCGCATCGCGCGAGGTTTCCAGAAAAAAAAAACGTGTGAGCTCGTCGGCTCGATTTTATACCTAGAGTGTAGCCGTCACGTGACCGTCCTTGGTGTAGGAGGGAGGCTCGCGTCTACCACGTGACCTTCCAGGTCAAGCTGGCGTCCACTTGGTCTAAATATATCCCAACGCCGGGGCGCCAAGCTATTCAGCCTGCAGGTATGCGATACTTCAGCTCCTCCTCCCACCCACGTCCGCCAACGTGACGCTACAACTGGTCTTTGTGGCCGGGACCTGTGGGCAAGCGGGTCATTCCCCTTTGACGGACAATGCACTTGGCGTGCGTTGTGCCGGGAGACGGGCCGGCGGCTCTGGGCGCCTTCGTCGGGGCGATCTCGGCTGCGGCGGCGGCAAGTGTCTCTAGGGAAGGGATGACTGCGCTGCGTGCGGCCACGGCTCAGTGGCGGCGCCACCACACGGCAGCGATGTGGCCCGTGACGGTGGTGGCAGCGTGTACACACGTGATCGCCATCGGAAAAATACCAGCAGTGGCCACGTCTGAGCCCGATGGCCGAACGTCAGCTCGGCGGCAATCGTCCTCTACGCGATATCCCCCGAGCAGGAAATAGCAGTGTTGGCGACGGCGTCGCTGAGACCGCTTCCCCCGAGAATCTCGCTCGCATGGGCGCGAACGCGGGAACAGTCACGCTCTCTCCGATTCCGAAAACTGTGCCCGTTCTAGTCGCTTTCCAATCGGAAAATCCTCTCTACTCGCTCTCTGGTCAAAATGACTGCTCTTCTCGCCCTCACCGATCAAAATGCCAGATGGTCATTTTTCCTCTGCTCCGCGTAGACGCCCAAGACGTGGGACCCACGTCTAGTTCTCAACGATTGGCTCCCTAAACTCCGCGTGACGGGTGGGAGACCAATCGCGGAGCCGTCCCTGGTTAGTGCGTCGAAGTTCGCCGTCATGGGCCCCGGAATGCGGGATTTTCTGAGCTGTGGGTGCGGGGCTTTCTCAGGCGGCGCTTCCGAGTCACGCCCACCTGCCCGCTCGCCGCTGTCCCTCAACAAAAGGACCCCCTCTCTTGCCGTATGCATGCAAGGATTAAGCGTCGACAGAACCGTTTTTTGGCAACTTTCCAGCATCGCTTACTTCGGTGAGTTTCATTGTTGCACGAAATATTATTTTGAGATTTCATTATATTTCAACGTACGTAACTGTCCCGTTTCAGTATATTTTCAATAACTTTTTAAAGTACGGAACACGGTACACCCTTAGAGAAGCGTGGCGGGGAAGGGAGGAGAGGGGAGGGGGCAAAGGAGGGGAGTCTCCTTAAGCCCTCCCTCAACTTACGATAAGCGCTCTGATAGAAATGAATAAAACTTAACGATAGGCGATTTTCATGGCTGTCCCTTAATACACTTTGTCCCCGCCGCATTTTAATGCCAAATTACTTCCAAAGGCAAGTTTTCTCGCTTCGCTCGCCCGGATCCTAGTCACGGCGAGGCTCGGGTCTATGGCCCTCGCGATCACTATAAACATCCTTGAGTCTAACCACCGCATAATTACCAATTCACTTTTATACGAAAGCACTTCAGTAAACACTTTGTAAGATAGCCTCAATAATTCACACTGCGCAGCTGCAAATGCGTTGTAAAAAAGACACAGCAAGCTTTATCACATACCACCACCATCGAAGCACTATTTAGTAATAGAGCTCCGGCAAGATACTAGGGGGAAATTGCCTCCCCTTATAATCGCCTAACCACCCCTCCTCCCCACCACCGTGGATTTCCTCCTCGTCGGAGTGGCGCGAAGTGCCGGTTTATACGACTTCCTTAGGTTGTACCGTGTTCTACACTTCAGATCTTTTAATTATTCTTAGTGTGCATTCGCGTAGCTGCGTTGGTGCGCTGGTAGAAGAACATGCCAGAGAGTGGGGGCCGTAGAAAAGGTAAGCAACCTGCCTTTTTGGGGATTCCTCAAAATTACTTTCGGACCTCTGTGAGTTGGCTGAGTCATGGTACGACAAAACGAACATGTCTCAGGGAGTCAATTGATGTCTCTGTTGTGCCTCTGACCGGGAGGTCCTAGAGTTCGAGTACCGACGGGGGTAGGATTTTCGACACAACTTACGAAACTAGGTCTAATTAAGCCGCTGTCTAGCGGCCGGCTGCTTTTTTTTTAAATTTTGTTGCGTCTACACCTTGACGCAACGCGTCTCCTAGCCCCTTAAGGGGCGTTGAGCGCTTTGCACTGTCGAGTAATCCTCCATTAATGTGTTTTTACTGTTTACTATTTGTCAAGTCTCGTCACGTCGCGGTCAGTCAGTGCCTTGTATCCCTTCGGCCAGGGGCTCGACGCCGTTAGATCCCGGGGATCCTGGCCGGTCACCCAACCACGAACCCGCGAGTCTCGAATGCGCTTAATCTTCGTGACTTCACGGAGCGTAGTAAACTCATTCGGCTAGCGCCGCCGGCTCTCATTGGTTGTTTGCAGTGGTTTCTCCGATTAACACGCATGTTACACGATGTTGCTTCTCGTGCAGCAATGCAATTTCAGCAAGTTTTTGTGGCCAATGTTTTCTATTTTAAGGCATTATATCTGAATAAGCCAGGCGTGTAAAGTAACATCACAAGTGGTATAGCCGAATAGGGCGGTGAAAAGTGCCCCCAAACCATACGGTAATCGCGATACTCATGAGAAAGAGAATAAAAATGCCGTACATTCGCAAAAAAATCAGTCTCCTAGGGCAGTCTGTTGCAGAGATAGAACGGGAAACGCGTTTTTCATGTTTTATTGTTTCTCAGTTTCTATTGCATGTATTAGGCTGAAAACAATTGCAGAAACGGGGCGAATTAGTTAAATGTGAAGGTATTTTTGACAACCAATTTTGACGTCAACTTCATATAGAAATGTTTTTAATTTCATTTTTTAATGTTATTATCGAATGTTATTATAATAATGTTATTATTATGTTTTTAATATTATTTTCGACGTGATAACGTTGGAGTACTGTCTCAGTTTTTCGTAGAATGTGCTTTATAACCTTAGAATAGGTATTACACAGAAAGAAAAGCCACCCACAATCGTGCACCGATATAATGCACATGGTTGCCATGTTGAAAGAGTGTAAACAGCTGTACATGCCGGCATTTGTGTGTGGTGAAGGCGCCTTTTATTTTCGTTTTACTCGTATTTGATGTGTGTATATAACTAGCAAGAACGTATGGGACATTTGCTTAGTACACGCAAATATTAATATTGCAAATCTTTGCTTTGCATGTGATATAATGAGTGCTAATTCAAGGAAAGGTGGTCGATGGTGGTCGGCGCCGAACTGTAAAAATATTTCCAACACGAATAAAGACATGAACTTTTTCGGTTTTCCCAAGGAACAACCGCGAGTAAAACAATTTATTCGCATATGACAATAATTAATGTAGTCGTGTGGAATGTATAATACCATATACAATACTAATAGGACTGTGAAATCATGATGAAACATTAAACTACACTTTTGCAGGGTAAAGAGATGAACTATTAATTGCAGAAGAGTATATTTGCTGAAAAAGAATGCTTCATTTTTAAATAAAAATTGTACATTGTGTAGTGCTCACTTTGAAAATGATATGTTTGCTAATTTCCTGAAAAACAGATTGAAGCCTGGTGCTGTTCCAACATTGTTTGATATTGCAAACCAGCCAAAAACTATAGCACAAAAGCGAAAAGCACCAATAGATAGGAAGATTGTAACCTGTGAAGTGGCAAAGAAATCTAGAATTCATGTGTTGGTAAATCTTTATTATTATATTTTGTGACGATAAGATTTGGTTAATAAGCAGTACTAAATTTATATAATAGTTTTAGATATGGTGTGTATGGTTTTGTGTCAAACTAAGTGAAAATCACAATTCATGGTATATATAATAATATGAGGTACACAGAGGTACAAGCTTACAAAATATCTGGGGCTGAAAGTATTCTTTGTAGGACTGGACTGAATAGTCAATTGGGGATTTGGAAAACCAACATTAGTTTGGATATTGCATATCTTACTAATGAAAGTCAGGTCTTTGAAATCCGAATACATCCGCCCGTTTGAATTTCTATATCAGTAATTAAAGTTAATATCAGTTATCTAATCAGTCTATATGAGTTATAAAAGTCGATATTATTTAATCTTTATTCTTTTGAATCTTTTTCATTGAACTCTTAAAACGTATTTCGTATCTCATTTCGTAGTTCAGGGGGCGAAGGAGCTAAATTTTATTACTTTCTGGCATAATCACGACCAGTGAAAACATTAATAGGCAGTTGAGCAGTGTAGGAGGAGTTAGCTGTCAAACACAATTACTTTAATTTTTTATATTTATAGAGGTAGTATTTTATTTGTTTACTTGTGTTACTACTGATATGATAAATGATTGTCCATAACCATCGTGTTGCAAGAGAAGTGGTCTTTGAGAACAACATGTTGTCAAGGTTGGGTTACTTTCAAAAATGTAAGCTTCCGCTTATTAATTCATTTGTATTTGGTCTCTGTTTTCCCCACTCAATTCCCTGTTTTACCATCTGATTTTTTGACATGCTTTTCACCTCCCTGCAGATATTTACTAGCCCTATTTCAATAAAATTTTACGTACCAGTCATTTACCTCTGCACAATGAGTCTCTGAGCTGAACGTCCGTGATTTCCCTGGAGAAACGGCAGGGGAGAACGGTCGTAAATAACCGAAATGATATTGGAGCCGTATTGGGAGAATATCAGAAGTCACGAAAGCTGTGGACGCGAAAACAACTAGATCATGGAATTGTCTTTCATTGAATATAATGAATATAAAATGACAAAATATTCGATACATTTAATTTAATTTGCTTTTTAGACGGACCAGCACTACCCGTCAGATTCGTTTTGATTGGGGAATTGTGTAAAATATATCTAAAGATTGAAAATGGATGAAAATCCAGACGTTTCCTGAGTTAAATGTTAATTACCATTTTTTGCGATCAGTACAAGCATTTTTTAACCTTTGTATTGCTATTTTGAGGTGAATTATGATTATTACGTTAATGACTATTTTGTTGTTATTTCGTATATTCCAGTGTGAGCATTCATTTGCGAGATTTAGCTCCCCAAAATGAGTAAAATAGGCTCTCCCTTGAGTATCACCTCACATTCGTATCTGACCATCAAAATGATTGTAAAATTCTCAAATCAGCCGGGATCTGACAACTATATCTAAACAATAATTGAAATCAGTTGAGCAGTATAGAAGTTAGTTATCAAAGACAGTTTCTTTTATTTTTATTTTTGCAGTTTATATGATGGACTTGAAAGCACTGTGTTCTAGCTCCGGATGTCTTAATCTTAAAAAAAGTCGCATTAACAAAAGTAGGAAAATGCTCTTAGTGAAAATAATTATGAATTCCCGACATTTTTGTACGAAAAAAACTCGATTAGGGAAAATGTAAAATCTGTTTAACTCCTTCTCAGACTGCTTTTCTATCCAGACTATTCTCGATGTTCGCTAGCATAGAATTTGTCATTCTTGGATTTCCCTAAAAGATTGCATTATCCAATATTTTGGATGACTGAACACGCTCTTCATTTCTTATTAACGTGCACCAACGAAAAATATGTCAAGTCTAGTGAGCAGGACGCGCACAAAAATTTCAGTGCCTTATACACACGTCACAATTGGTGAAGCCATAGTTAAATTCGTTGCCAGCGAGTGTAAAATTAAAAAAACACTGCGTGAATATCATAAATGTAAAACACACAAAAACCTTATTAAGAATTCATTGGGTCAAAATCACTCTGTTATTTCAATATTTGACTTTTATTTTTCATTGAGTAACAAAATGGAACACGGCGTTCATAAATAATGTTTCTTATAAAACTATTGCCTTTTGTTTAATGTTCATCTTTGAAATTGAAAGAAATAAAATTCGAATCCGCATATGTGAATTCCTCTAAAATGAGATGACCTCTTTTTGAACTCGATTAATGAATAACGTCGATGTTTGAGTCGTGTTCTGAGTGGAAATACATTTTATGGGTTTTGAAATTCTGCAGAGTGACGCTAGTCTGCCTTTGTTGGTTGGACTAATTGGTTCATCGTGGGTCGATACCAAACTATTGGTGGTGTAATAACGCCGAGCTAATCTATATATATAAAAGAAAGTCGTGTTAGTTACACTATTTATAACTCAAGAACGGCTGTACCGATTTGGCTGAAAATTGGTGAGCAGGAAGCTTAGAGCCAGGAGACGGACATAGGATACTGTTTATCCCGTTCGACAGCGTTCCTGTGTGAGAACGCACGTTTTCGCACGTTTTCGCGTGATTTCGCATGTTTTCGCGTGAAGGAACTTAACTGAAGAGTGCAACCTATGCACCAAAATACAGGAAAAATAATGAATGATTAATCTACTTAATTTTTTATTTGTATTTTCTAATAAACAATTTAACTTAATAAATTCCAAAATCTGCTTATTTATTGCCTTTAACAGCCGGTCCCTATGATTACAGCTTTGTATTTCTCTCTTAAACAAAAATCAATTAAAAAACGCTCTGCTACGTAATAGATTTTTAATTATCTATTTAATATCAGAGCGTTTTATTTTAAATTCTTCTTTGTTTGAGAGAAAAATACAAATCTGCAATTGCATTATTATCACGAGTGCAACAAGGATAGTACAGTTTCGCACAGTGAGTGCGACGCGAGAAAAAGATGGGACCGGCTGGTAAGGCGGAACAGAGTTCGCCGGGTCAGCTAGTTAATTATATTTAACATAAAAATAAGTTTATTTTCATTAAAACTAGATAAGTGAAGTAGATTTCCCACAACTTCTGTGGTCAGGGCACTATTATCCTAACACTTTCTAACACCTCTAAACGATCGACGTCTACATGTTATGAATTAATTTGTTTATTTATTTAACGTCAAAAATAGAAAACAGTATGCAAAATGGAAAGAAGTGCCACGTGGGCAGGTTTTATTGCATTAAATCATATGCATATAATGTCGATTTATGAATACATGTAGCAACGAGCGTTTCTGGCAAGAATGGACCAGAAAATATTTGCTTCCGTGTAATAAAAGCTTCTTGCAAAGACAGATAAGCTACAAAGTTGCTATTATCTCTTTTTTCCCCTACGTTAAGAAATCGACTTACTGCCGCGAGAACATGGAGAACGATTATCTGAGTACCTCTACTCACCATTGAGCGAAACAAACCGTGCTCATAGATTTTTAAGTCATTTTGGAATATGTTGTAAAATAAGGGATATGTATTGAATGTGAATTTTTTGTAGTGAGCTTTTGATACTCAGTGGTGAATATGATAACTACGATGAGTGTTATAATTCCAGACATCTGTATTGGGTGAAAACATCTTCTCACCCTCGACTAAGTCATTTTGACGAAAACCGCTTTCGAGAAATCGTGAACGAAATGTGCTTATTATTCCTACAATTCTTTCATTTCAAAGTATGCGAGCTATAGAATGTGTTTCCTCAGAATATGTCATATCTCGGGCGTAATTGATTTAAGTATACACGACCAGTGTGAAGACTGAATTTGAATGAATTCTGAACTCGCATCATAAAGAACGGAATCTTTTGTTCAATTATTTTAAATAAACCTATTTTGGGCTTTATTGAATTGAGAGTCCCAAATATTTTGTTACCTTAATACAGCGTCAGGGTCGAAAGAAGCAAAAGTTGGCCAACGGAGGCACGATAGGATAGAAGACAGACTAAGTAATGCACAAGTAAGTGGAAGTAATGCTTGATACAGCATTGGATCCCGCGAACGCCACCCACGTACTCCCCAGACAGGAGCTCTTCAGGGGGCATGTATTTGAGAACATTTTGAAAATGTCCCTGAGGCTTCATGTAAAGTACCTCCAAATTTTAAAGAAAGCATTTCAAAATCGAAGAGCCTCGAGTCGAGCCAGACGAACCGAGGAATATCCATTTTGGAAATAATCTTACGCATCGTTTAGGCGCTAGTGATGTTCACGAACGAACGAACGAATGAACGAACGAATGAACGAACGAATGAACGAACGAACAAACGAACGAACAAACGAACGAACAAACGAACGAACAAACGAACAAACGAACAAACGAACAAACGAACAAACGAACAAACGAACGAACGAACGAACGAACGAACGAACGAACGAACAAACGAACGAACGAATGGGCTGAAAAAAAACCTCTCTTTCGGTATTGGGGAACCCCAAAACGTGTATTTTGATTGAAAACTCGAAATCGATTTTTCGCAGCATTACATAGCTTTCTCTATAGTGTTTTCTCTATAGTGTAACTTTCTCTCAGCTGACTGATTTTATATCTAAACCTGATTCAGTTTTGGGAATTATTCAAAGGGTCGCGGGTTCGAGTCCCGCCTCGTGTATGGTTGTATTTGTGTTCGTCCTTTCACCTCTTATCATCCATTCATAATCATCTTAAATTTACTTCATCCCCAGGACTAACAACCCTGGGGTACAAAATGAAATCTGCATTAAATTGCAAGATTCCTCCTGACAAAAAAAGTAACGTGCACCTAGCCAGATATTCAAGTCTGAGCCCCGGTGGGATGCACGTATCGCGTGGCCCAATGATGGCCGATTCGAATAATAATAATAATAATAATAATAATAATAATAATAATAATAATAATAATAATAATAATAATAATAATAATAATAATAATAATAAATAATTAATTACTTAAGTCCATTGTAAAATTAAATTCTATCGCGCACAGTCATTAAAATTAGTGTCTCTAACAATAGAAGTTAGAGAAAATTCAACCTGTTTTAAACATCGATGGTATTTGCGCAATGTGTTATTAACACATATGTTTTCATTTGGAAAATCGATATTTTGAAACATTGATGTCGCATCTCTACAACTGCATCTCGCATCTGTCGCTTCATCAACAAAGCGATCGAGCTACAGGATTCGGTTTAAAAACCGAATCCTGTAGCTCGATCGCTTTGTTCGTAAATTTTGGAATATCAAAGTTCGCGCTTTTCTGCGCGCTCCGCGCCTGCTAGCCTATCAGAGCGCCGCAGTCCCAAACGAAGGTGCTGTTCACTTAAATGCTGCTCAGGAACGTGTGAAAAACTAATGACCCTTGTGCTTTAAATGTATTTTCTGCGACACTAGCGTTATATCGACGGAACTAGTAAAACGACGAACCAATCGTAACAACTAGCGCGTGTTTTGGACTTAGCACTCTGCTGTCGGTTAAGAACAATCAAAACAAATGAGTAGTAGCCTAATATGGTTTGCGCGTACATTTGGAAAAATTGATTTTGATGACATGATTCTTACCTGCTCGTACACTACTACCGGTGGAGAGAGTCAGTTAAATACTGCAGAAAAACAGCGATTTTTCGACGGAAATCCCTTTCTGGAAGTCTCTGATACCGAAATATTGGTTAATTCCTTCTTCAATACGTAGTAAATTACTTTATCTTCTTTGTTGTATAGTCAGAATCTACGTTTTGTGGGATTTCTTCTCAAATTATAAATTATTCAAAATTCATGGTATTCGCAAATGGAATATCGAAAAAACGAAATACACGACGACGTTCAAGTAGCCGAAATAACAACGGAAGTTTTACCGTAAAATCTAAAAATTGGTTGTTAAGGCGTCGAAATGGATTGTTGGCGAGTGAGCTAAAATTCTTTGATAGACAACATTGGCCAGGACCGCCTTCCTGGGTCTTGCATGAGAGATTCTGAAATGATGCAAAAAATTAGGACTGTCAGAGCACAACGGTGTTAGAATCTGATTTTGAACATTAAGCATTTCAAGAAAATATCCGTGTGAAAGTATCGGTTCGAACTGTCCTGGGATTAATCAATTACGTTTCTTTACACGTTGTTCGTGCGTGCATGAATGTGCCAGATTTATTTCGCTCTGACTCGCCAAAACAGCTGCATCACGGGGAATATATCGGCACTGAGCTTCGAAACAAGGTACCGACAGTCTATAAATCATTTAACAGCTTTGTGATATGCGAAGATATCTTACGTTGCAACGCGATCCCGATACAGCTACTCCGGGTAATGATTTGAAACAATGCTTGTTAACGGCGTCTTAAGAACAAAAACCGCTATTTTTCTCGGAAAGACGACAATTGGGTAATCGGGTGGAGCACATGTTTCAGCATGGAGGGAGCTTTGCTTTGCTCTGGTTGGTAGCCATGTTATGAAGCAGTGTATTTCTTGGAGAAGCAGTGTTCGAAGCGTGTATTTCTTGGAGCTTGCTGCTTTCCTGTGTATTGAAATTCGCGGATCTCCAATGCGCCACGTTTGAAATGTACACTCTTAGCTCTAATTTACACCAAAGAAAGGTTATAATTGTTTCTATTTACCATTAGGCGACAAACTGACTTATTTTCGCCTTTTGAGTATTGAAACGCACCGCGTTTCTGAACATAGACGCGGGTGCCAACATGGTTTAAACAGCGCGGTAGAGACGGCCGTTCCGAGCGGACTCGGCCGAGCAAGAGAGTGTCCCGCGGCAAGCGAGACGAAACGAACGCGAAGTACGAGACTTCGACAGTTGAGGAGAGGATCGTGGGAACGACAGCAGTCGGAAGGTGGAGTCGAAGAGGAAGAGTTAACGGACGGTAGTGCGGAAAGCTAATGATGGCGGTGATGAAAAATAGTTGAAAGGAATCCGATGACATCGAGCAGAAATCGAAACGTAGGACAATGAGAAACAGTAAGAACTATTAATTGATCTCGAGTTAAGTGATATACAGTGAAGATTAAACGGTGTGAGGCGAGGAAAGTGATGAGTGTATAGACACGTGTACGGCAAAGGCAGCATGAGTGAAACGAACATAGCGATACAGCATCGGCGGGCTTAACAAACGAATTTGGAAGAACTGGAAATCAGGACGGCTGCTGATCTGGCGGCGAGCGGACATCGCCGTGCCCGGCGAAGCACGACTGCGGCGTGGGATTTGCACCGGCGGCCGGGTAGAAGCGGCGGGGGCAAGCGCCATGGCCACGTGGCGGGCGAAACGGCCCCGACTCGTCACATCGCGCCGACGCATCCGGAGTTGGTGAGCTCGAAGGAATTCCAGACGCAGCAAAACCAGTAAGACTGTTACTAGAAGGAACTTATTATTAGGCGGTAAAAGAATCAAGTGAGTGGGGAAGGGGAGTAGACGATTGTGAGAGGGGGATTAGATGAGGGAATTTGCCATGTAATGATAAATAATCTAATTTGATGTGGAGAATAGAAAGGGTGTTTTGGAAGGGTACACATTGTCTGTAA
>BLKR01003593.1:82579-134629 GCA_011170035.1 Teleogryllus occipitalis | reverse complement strand
GACACAGAGAAAGAGAGACACAGAGAAAGAGAGACACAGAGAAAGAGAGACACAGAGAAAGAGAGACACAGAGAAAGAGAGACACAGAGAAAGAGAGACACAGAGAAAGAGAGACACAGAGAAAGAGAGACACAGAGAAAGAGAGACACAGAGAAAGAGAGACACAGAGAAAGAGAGACACAGAGAAAGAGAGACCCAGGGAAAGAGAGTCCCGGGGAAAGAGAGACCCAGAGAAAGAAAGACCAAGAGAAAAAGAGACCCAGAGGAAGAGAGACCCAGAGAAAGAGAGACCCAGAGAAAGAGAGACTCAAAAAAAGAGAGACTCAGAGAAAGAGAGACTCAGAGAAAGAGAGACCAAGAGAAAGAGGGATCAAGAGAAAGAGAGACCCAGAGAAAGAGAGACCAATAGAACGAAAGAAAAAGAGAATGTGTGGGAGAAGCAGTGTAAGATAGAACCATAGAAAGACAAGAGGAAAAGAGCCCTGTCCTCTCCTGCCCTGCCCTGCCCTGCCCTGCCCTGCCCGTCCCCGTCCCTTCCCCGCCCCGCACTAGCCGCCCACCTGCCTCCGGCCAGCGCCCGCCAGAAGCGACTTGGGACGGCGGGAATCGACCTGCGGCCCCGGGTGACCCGCCCGCCGCTGCGGCCGCTACAGGTGGCCCTCGATGCCGCCGCGCGTGGCTCTACCTGCGCACTGGACTCGCGTTCGGAAGACAAGCGAAGCGCTTCCAGGAAAGTGGGAGGGACTCCTGCTCTCAGTTCACGAGCGTATTCAGTTTTGTATTATTGGTAGTTTGAGCTATCAAATTATAATGCTAGTAAGCTCCACTCGACATGATTTTAAAACGAAGATTTCTTCTTATCTTTGAGGAGTGTATCTAACGTATAATTTTACTTTATATATAAATGATTGGAATTCTCCAACTAAATTTTGTCATAACTTTAGGTCTACCAACTGGAAAATAAACCATTTATCTTAATTTTGGGATGCTTTATGTTTTAATGTAAATTTAGTACGCAACTGTAAGTCATGGATAAATTGTAAATTTAAATATTCTTACTAGAAAACAATTATTTCGTTTTAATACACAATAAAATTGATATGGATTTTGCAATTCGCAACAAAATTTTATAGAAAAGACAAAATATCGTAGTGTAATTTAAAACTTGGATATAAGTGAAATAAAAATGTTGAAACTCTTTCACATATCTCTGGGGCTTATTATCATTATTTGAACTTTTTACCATTTTTATTATAACGATGTTAATAATTTTGAAGATTCATGACAGCAATCGTAACACTTGGCAACGAAGAGCATTTTAGCCTGTGATTATTCAAAGTGTAACTTAGAAGCAACTTATTCTCACGTACAGAAAATGCATTATGTGCATTGTGCAACTTGCTGTATGTGTATATTGAAATATATTAATATGTATGAATAGACTTGAGCCATAGGAATGTTTTAAATATTATTGTTTCTAATAAATACATTCACTTGGGTGAATATATCCCTCGAACCTTACATGAACTTCCTTTCAATATTATTTTGTATTTATTAAAGTAATCGTCGAGGATATATCACAAATATTTATCGATACAATTTTTATCAGTAAATATTCTGCATAGGTCTTCAGATAAACCGGATTTTGTAAATATATTGTCAGTCATATTTATAAGAATCTTGAATCCTAGGAAATACTTCCACAAATGTATTGTAAAAAGTGAATTACAAAATATAATAATTTTCGAAAATAACACACAGGAAAATATTTTCATTACTCCTTTCTGTTGAAATGCTGCCTTTTTGGAAAGCCTTCACTGCAATCTCTCATTTGCCAGTACGTGTTAATTTACTCCACCTTTTATCTTAATCTAACGTAATCTATTCGTATCCTTTATATTTTTCTTTGTTTCTCCTTGTTACACCTCGGAGCTTTATTATCGCCGCCTGCCTTTGATAAACGTTTTCCCTAACCTACAATCCCTTAAATACACGTTCTCCCCACTTCCATCACCAACGCGCAAACGTTAATCCTCCAGCCATGCCCAGAAGCCCCAGAGGGCCGAACGTGGAGCTATATTTAACGCTGCGGGAACGCCGCGCAATATTAAGTTTCCATTTGATCGATGGCTCCCGAAAATATGTCGAGTGAAAATTATCGCATTTGTTTTCATTCGTGATAATACCCTCTAAAGTACCCGTAATTCCATTCGAAATAAAAAAACCCTGGCGCGTGGCGGATGGTGAAATATCAACAAGAGTTCCCTACGGAGGGGCTCCCTCGCACGTATCAGTGGAGAGGGAGGGGGACGGAGGGGGTGTTCATGGGGGAGGGGATAAAAGCGTGTGGGTGTGGTCGGAATGTAACCGCACTCGTTGGTTCAGCTCATCGCGGAATTTCCTAAATTACATTCGCCAGCTGTAAGCGTCCTCGGGAACACACAAGTCAGATTTTACTCAATTATGTCGCGTACGCTCTCACTCGCAGTACATGCGTCCATTTTTTGTGGGTTCGGTGCAGGTTGCGATACGAAAGGAAATGAGAAAAAATAGTTGAAGTATGAAGATAAATTTTTCACACACTGATCCACCTATGTTTTCTAGATTTATATTCGTGATATTATGCAAAAATCAAAAGTATGTTACAGAGTATTTTCATGAGAATTTATTTAAGCGTTACGTATTTCACCTCAAAAGATCGAAATTTAAGCGAAACCAATAACGTCGATAAAGTTGAATTCTATATCGATCAGTGAATATTATGACTCAAGTTTGTTTCATTATTAGATTTTTATACTTTTCTGATAAATTAGTACATTCCACACAGCGTTCTCAAATATATAATAAAGTATTTTCTAGACTGACATTTGACATCTAAAGACATAATATTGTAATTGCAGGTCGCTACTATCACGAGATAACTCTTTCAAAACGCATTTTTGATCCCACCCGTAACTTCAAGCAAAGGTAGGGGGGGGGGAACGGAAAAAGACAAAAATGAGACACGCAATAAGAAAGAGACAGAAATAGAGGGAATGATAGAGAGGGAAAGGCGGAGTAGATGAAAGTAATATAACGGGTTGTGTTTGCAAGATATTATGACTGCATTGTAAACATCGTTGTGACTAGAACCAAGGGTTGTGATGAGAAGAAGTTAATTCCAGAAAGAACTTAATGTATAAGATTTGAAGAAGGCCGAATAACGAGAAAGAGAGGGAGTAAAACTAAAAAGAAAAGCCCTAAAAAAGAGGAAGCAAATATAGTATTTGCACTTATCACAAAATGAACAATACAAAATCAATCAAAAGTACACAATACAAAATCTTAATAATCCTAAAGCAAACAATATCAGGATGACAATGAAAATAAATGATAGAAAGACAACAAAACCACATTAAGAAATGAAAATTAGAATAAAAAGGATTATGTAAAAGAATGTACTAATGCAATAATATTATGTAGAAGAACTGAGAAGTGAAAATGAAAAGAAAAAAATAGTTAAGATGCAGGGTTATTGGGAAATATTCTCAAAAAAAAAAGGAAAGAAAAGTTAAACCCCAAAGAGTAAGGGTCGTATTTACGAAGCTCTGCCAGCAGAGCTCATAGAGGCCTGCCATCTGGGGGCTTGCTGGGAGGTCAAGGGGCGCCTGCAATTGGCTGAGGGCCGTTCATAAATCGCAAAACCGAACACTGGCAGCCTGCTAGATCTGGCAGGCCCCTGGCAGAGGTTTATAAATACGGCCCTAAGGGTCCCACACAGGTAGTCCGAAACCATCTCTTCCACGCAAAAAAACACGAAGCAGACGTGCGGGTCCCAACGCACAAACACCCAAGAGACAGCGAGAGGCCGGTGGAACGGGTACCACACCATTACCACGCCGTGCACGGGGCGAGTGTAGGCGTCGAGCGGACGGCACACAAACCACGCGCCAACCGCGAGTCGCGACAAGAACGGCGCGGAACAAGCGGCGAAAAATATATCGGCTTAAAAACGGCGCGTGTAAACACGGCGGCTAATGGCAACAAAAGTCCGCCCGCGCGCTCTATAAATCGCGTCGATAACGCAAACAATTACGCGGCGCCCACGAGGGCGCGCGACGCGCAGGCCGCGGCGAGAGGAGCGCAGGAGGCCGTGGGCGAGTGGGTGGCGGGGAAGAGCGAAACTGTGAGGGTGAGAAGCGGGGAGGGAAAGTGTGGGGGATGAGAATAGCCTGAGGGGTGGGGTTATCAGAGGTGATGGTGGCGGAGAAAACGGTGGGTGGGTGGCGGAGGAAGCGGGGATGGTGGCAGTGTGGATGGTGGTAGTATGGGTGGTGGTGGCGGTGTGGAATGGTGGTGGTGGTGGCGGTGTGGATGGTGGTGGAGGTGTGAATGCTGGTGGAGGTGTGGATGGTGGTGGCGGTGTGGGTGGTGGTGGCAGTGTGGATGGTGGTGGGATGTGGATGGTGGTGGTGGTGGTGGTGGGGGGTGGATGATAGTGGTGGTGTGGATGGATGATGGTGGCGGTGTGGATGGATGATGGTGGCGGTGTGGATGATAATGACGATGTGGATGGCGCCGGTGGCGGCGTGAAAAGCGGCCGCGTGGATGGTGACATCGAGGATTGTAGCAGCGTGAATAGTGGCGGTGTGAATGGTGATGACGGGGATGGTAGGAGGTTGTGGCGGCTGGGTGGCAAATGCAGGGGATGGCGGTGGTTGGGGGTGAAGGGACAATGGAGGCGGTGAGGGTGGTGGAACCAGTGACGGCGACAAGACGAAGAGTCGACGGGTGGCACGGCGACGGGGACGGCAGGGCGGCGGAGCGGTGTGGCGGCGGCAGTGTGGCAGCGGCAGTGTGGCGGCGGCGGTGTGGCGGCGGGGCGGCGACGGGGGGCGGCGGCGGGGCGATGGCGGAGCGATGGCGGAGCGATGGCGGAGCGATGGCGGAGCGATGGCGGGGCGGCGGCAGGGCCGCGGGATGTCGGGGGTCACGAGTTTGACGGGGCGGTGGCGGGGCGGTGGCGGGGCGGTGGCGGGGCGGTGGCGGGGCGGTGGCGGGGAGGCGGTGGCGGGGCGAGGATGGGGCGGTGGCATGGCGGCGGCGGGCCCGCGGGGTGTCGGGGGGTGACAAGTTCGACGGGGCGGCGGAAGTCGGCATGGAATCCAGGGGCGGTTGCCCAGTGTGGTGGGACAAGCGAGGGCAATGGCGTGGTGGCAGCGTAGACTGTGGAACCATGGACGTCGGAAGCGAGCGAAAAGCGTGGCTGCGGGGAGTGGGGGTGGATTTACGGCGCCATATTTAGCCCTCGTCGAGGGCGCTGACAGACGCCGACGAGTACTGAGGGAGGACTTTTCACACGTGACGCGGTGGTACTTCCGCAAGCGCCAGAGGTCACAGCTCCTGTGGGACTCGGGTGGCACATTTAATAGAAACGCTAGTTTATAAACATTGAATAAACTGCGGACATTCCATGTAAAAGGGGATGTTCCGAAATGACGATACAATGTAAAGCTACAGTGTACGACTAGTAGATTTGATTCGAATGACTGTAATATGAAACAAATAATTTATTGCGGCAACTCATTAGAAGCAATGCCAAAGAGTACCGAGAGTTACCCAAAAAGCAGAAATATTGTAAATTTCAATATATATGTTTCTTGATCACTTCTTCAAAATTATTGATAATACATGGATAAAAAATGCTCTCGTTATATTTGTTCTAAGCAAATGGACATGAAATAATGATATAAGTAAATCAATATTTCTATTCTGATTTACTTTTATCGCGTTCAATTTTGATCAATTAATTTTGTTTTATTGTCCTTATTGTTTCGTAGTAAGCCAAGCCTATTTATCACAAAAATCACTACACTAATCAGAAAGCTTATGAATGTCAATATTATAATCCGTGTATTCAAATAGTACATCAATTTGCACCGCTGCCTGTTCTGTATGGTTTTCATAGCCAACTATTTTCAGCCAATATTTGGAAATGTGAAATAGTGTTAGCTAAAACAATATCAATAACAATAATATCTGGGAAGCAATAATATCAATGGCATCGTCACCTAAAAACAATTCTACAAAATAATAGATGCATCAACTTAAAATCCCTTCCGAATTATTTGTACACAGCTTTTACCTTCAATGATTTTTTCTATACCTTTTTCGTTACTATTCAAAATTGCACTTATTTATTTATTTATTTTATACAGAATTTATAATATATTTTGCGATGTTTTCCAAGTTTAGGAAATAAATCAATTTGAAAAACGCTGTCATCTATTGTAAGATGGAAGTAGGCACTATTGTAAAAATAAATTTTTCAAATACAATGTATAACAAGTACTTGACTAGATGTAAATTCCGTTTTAACTACGGGTGTTTTTTCTAAAAACAAGAAACGTTCCTAAATATGTCCTTACTATGGTACATGTTCTTTTCGGCATTTTGCATAATTCATCTTTAATACACCAAAACATACTTTCTATATTTATATGATTAGATACTTGTATTTGTATTTGCACTTGAGTTTTTTTGTATGATGGTGCTTGAATAGTTATGATTGCGAATTCTAAGTTACAAACGTACTCTTCGCATCTGTGAAATACCAGGGAAAGTAAATGAGTTGATATGATAAAATAAAATAAAACATAACTTCTTAAACTTCGTTTTAAAGTGCATTACCGGGTAATACAAAAATATATGATTCATAATGTATGAATGCAAACAAATATTATGCGTAATGAAATGCAAAAAAATAAACATAATTAATAGCTTCACTAAATAGCCATATCAAACACCAAAACGTATAGGACCCAGAGACTAAGTAATGGCCTAATACCAAGATATGTAGATGTGTGTTATGTACGTCGCACAAACACACACACACACAAACACACACAGAGTTGCGATTGCTTTTGTTAAGTTAGCCCTGTTACATGGGCACGTTAGTGCAAAGAAATCTAACCCCGTTGGATATTTTTGCCTTGAAAGAAAGACTAGATCGAAAGAAAAGTACAAGTATTAAACAGCGTCCTCATTTTATATTAAATTTATTACATTTTTATTTCAATTCGATTAACGCGAAAATATCAGCAAGACATGGTGCAAATGTGTCATCCGTGTTCCTCTCTCTCGAAAACTTCGCCGGAAGTGGTAGTACGAATTGGTAGTCGTATATTAATCTGTTACGTAAACTGGAAAACGAGTGAGTTTCATAATACCGTTCAGTTGTGCAACACATACAGTGAATCTCACCTACATCTTTAATTTATAAGTCTCATCAAAACACATCAAATGCGTTTCTTTTGTTGTTCGCGTAAATACAGAAGCACTTAGATACATGGCAGCAAATCATCTAAAAAACAAATGAAGTCCGCGACCATGCGAACGGCTATTAAAATAGTTGAAGCTGAGTTTATGGTTTATATTTTAGCACTGACATTACATCATTTCAATGATGGTTTGTTTTTATAGTGGTGCATATGAGTAATTGTGAACATAATTTAGATGAATGATTTTTTTCTGTGACAGTAAAATGAAGTTTTTTGAATTTACCAGAGTATCTACCTTTAAAATGTTCTCACGTTTTAATGCTTTCTTAGCATATCAAAATACGACCATAAATTTTATGACTTCACCATCATTGCATAGTTGTTTAATTTTCTAGCGCATTATCTTCTTCATTACCTTGAACATTTCTTTTTTTATCATTACGAAAAAATCATTTTACTGACTTGTTCTAGATGTGGATACCTTTAAACTGCAGTTTGTTTCTGTAAATAAACAGCTATCAACACATTCAAATTTTCAACTAAAGGCATTGCCACCGATAGTGAAGTGTTGCCACAGAAAATCAAAGGCAATGAAAACAATCGTCATTACGTAATGATGATTTTGAAATTGTGTACATCGTTATTCGAATTTCTTATCATCGCATCTTTCAGTTTATTAAAGACTATTCCAGTTAGCTTGTAAAATAAATAAATGTTAGCCTAATATTTGTTCTTTTTTCTTTTGGAATATTTCAACTCAACAATTATTTATACGCGGGATTAAGAAAACTATTTTCTTGGTTCGACATACCTGATAACATTAATTCTGTGAATCATCCAGTTATAAAATATTTCTATATATTCTGTTATATTTATTAAATGTTCTTCACATCAATAAACAAAACTCGTTTCTAAATGAAAAATCCTTCATTTAAATGTCAGGAATCGCGTCTTTGGAAGAAAGAGTAAATGATTCCCATATTCTGAAGAGAAATGTTTCTCCATTTATAAACCAAGATACCCAATCTCACAGCCCAAGTATCATTGTCCCGAGTGAAAGACTGAGTACCGCATTTCATGTATTATTTGCAATCCACATCCATTTCAGACTGTGAAGACAGATGTGCTGACGGAAAATCAACCTTAATATATACCTCATTTCGCAGAGCTGACATTGCTTACCCAATAAAATCTACGAGCGAGGCACACCTCGGCCGCAGCGCACACACGGTGCGGTCATTTGGGTGAAGCGGCAACCGCGACGCCCTCTGGCGCTTGCCTCATATCAACGCAATCAATCTCCCCCGTTTCACTTCCCGCTCGCGTATGTGCCGCTCGTGTGACAGGTAGCGCTGTGCAGCGCTGCCCTGCCTGTTGCAATAACCACCTCACACACGCCGACTGTCGGAGGTCTAAGACACTCGTTTTCAATTCTCGAAGCGTGGCAACCTTTGGAAAAACGCAGAGAGAAATCGCGTCTTTGTGCATTATTCAAATCAATAAGAGGGGATCGTCCGTGGGGTGTAGTACGGGAAAGACTATCAAAGCCAACTTACGTCGCGCGGAAGGATCATGGTTTCAAAATTCGGCAAAGAAAACAGAGAAAAGATGGTAAATTCTCATTTGTAAACAGAACGATACAAAATTGGAACAAATTACCAGCAGCAGTGCTGGAGACTTTCCCTCAGAATGTCAAAAATTTTAAAATTAGACTAAGGAAATATGGTTAATAGATTATTTTTGTAAAATTGTACTTGGTAACATGTAAATATTTTAATGTTGTTTGATGTTTGTTTTGGGTATTTTTAGTAATTCCTTAGAAAACGCTACCACCGGAAGTATTCAATGTAATCCTAAGTAGCTAAATAAATATTCTATTCTATTCTATTCTATTCTATAAGCCCGAAAATTGTTGTGTTATTTTCACGACAGCGTGTTTGCTTTTCGGCCTGAAATGAAGAACAGAAGAATGGATTTGCGAATCGATATAATTGTGTTCCTTGTCCAGACTCTTTTATGATTTGACAATAAATGTAAAATACGATCTATGTAAAGCGGAATTCATAAGCATTAGAGCTGTGCAGAAGGAAAATGACTTCGTAATATTGCAACATAATTAAAAGGATTTCAGTTCCATATCTTCCATATTTCCCCGGCATCGAATACATACATACCACTGAGAGACTGAATACTATTGAAAAATGGCTAACAATAGTTGCGTTGTATAGATATCTGCTAAATTACAATCACATTTTAAACAATAAAGTTACATCACGTATTCATCAAATACGTTTTTAATTTGCCAAATTTCCAATAACTTTTAATCATTTTGCCTTTATACGACAAACATTAAAACTAACAGATTTCAAATGTTTGAGAACACGTATCAAATAATTTGCCATTTTTAAAACATTCTATAATAATTCAATATGCATTTTTGGCAAGTTCCAATCTCTCTCCAATTTTTCTGTCAACACATTGAGTTCAAATCTTTCTAAATTAAACTTTCGCTTTAAATTTATGCTAAAAACATAGCTTCTCTCGATCTAGGCGAATATCACATTTCTCATCCTTCATCTGAAGAATCGTTTACAAAGACTGATCAACTCAAGAAGAATAAAGAGGATTTTTATTCTGGAATGAATGAATACCATATTTTACGTTGCGAGACTCTGGATATGAGGCCTGCTCTTCCGCCTGACCACGCAAATTTCGTTATGTTCCTTTAAGGGAGAAAGAAGGTATTACTAGGGTGACGAAACAGGGAATTTGAAATTAGCTCAGAGGCTTCATTTAGGTTTGAGGATCTTTCACATGCAGTAAATCTACTAACATGGGACAGCCGGCTTTATTTCCCCTCCGAAGGAAGACGTACTAAGGATTTTTTCGCCCTTAAAAATCCACGGCTTCGATCGGGTTTGATCCCCGATAATGGGTAAAACAGCACGATACGCTAACCGTTACACCATCGCCACCGCTATTCTGGATGGCGTGATTCACAGCCTGTGTCGCTGAATGCCATTTTCGGAGGCTGAGCGACTGCACGGTAGTCGTGGCGTGTGCCGAAATGTGTCACGGCGTGTGCGGCCAGATCAAATTAGCTTCCGTATTTTTAGCCCCTCATTCTTCACGTGGCGAGCAACGGAGATGGAGCACCCGTTGAATAACTCTCCGTTACCGAGCGCTTCTTACGTACCTCGTTTGGTCGCAGCTAAAGCGCACGGGATTCTTTCCGTTTAAGCACCCGGAAACACATCAATGTTATTTAACAAGCTCACTCACCCAAGATTAAATTTATTTGTGGTGTCTCAGCAATCGAATATTCGAAAATAAAAATAGAAACAATAATTAATAATAACAATAATAATATTAATAATAATAATAATAATAATAATAATAATAATAATAATAATAATAATAATAATAATAATAATAATAATAATAATGTATTTGACGTTATTGGATCGGTAGTCGGACTTCGCCAGCCAGCTACCGGTGTCCCCTATACCTGAGCTTAGTTAAATTAAGAGCGACTTGAGGCGAACATGACGTATTCTCTTTACCGTAACTACCAAGATCCCTCTGCTTGAGATTTTCTTCGACACACAGCTACAGAAACTGGGACGATTTTAAAGGAAAGTTATAACTCTATTTTTGCCTCGACCGGGAATCGAACTCGGGACCATAGCAATCGCTTTTTGTTCGTGAATTATTCTTTCATAATGGCTAGTTCATTCTTCCTGCCACATTCTACTTTTTGTACGTTATTTTATGTTTAAGCGCTATTGAATAAAACAGTTTTGAAACAATTATTTTATTAAGATATTATTTTGTACGTAGTATTGTTTAAAGAAAACACTATGAAATATTTCGACGCTTGTAAAGGCATTGACAAACTCGACAATATTATTTCCACATTTTACTATAATTTTGCAGCGTATTATAGCACCGTTATACCACAATGAAATTATTATCCCTAAAAGATATGAAAGAAATAAAAAATATTCGAAACTTGGTGCACTAATATTTAATAGCTGCGTCGCAGTGTAAGAAATTTATACTTCATTAAACAAGGCTATTTATGATTTTTCTGCTATCAGACATCTCTACAGGAAATTTCATTACAGATTATCATAGAATCTTTATGACATTACTATATCTCCTAAAGAGAGAGAAAGAACACGCAACGTGCACTAGTAATGTCAATAATAAACGATAGTACTTAGAGGGTTTGAATTATTCAAAACGACTGCCGTGTACTCTGAACGTGTACGAACAAATCGTGCTTGATGACATACCGAAAAAGAAATAGATAAAGATACTGAAACAGTCCTGGATTTACGAATCAATACTACGTCGTGAAGCAACCGGATGTGTATATTTTCAGCACGATCATTAAATCTACAGTACTCTGGTTAAGTGGTCGTTCCGGACTATTTTTAGCCGTGCACCCTTCTGTTGATAGAACATTAAAACAAACTTAAGCCACATGCTGTGATACTGCAGTACAAACACATCTGTATGATCGCAACATAAGTTTGAGAAAGAATGACTATTTTGGAAAGTCTGTGCTCAGACAATAGACAAAATACTATCATTCTCTTTCATCGTAGTTGGTGTTGTGTATATTATTACTTATTAAATTCCAATCGGTTGAACGGCAGAAATGAGACTTGCAAAGTATTCTGTGAGTGGAAGTGAAAAAATTAAAAATTCTTATTCTATTCAAAACCATTGCACAAGCTCCTTATTTTTCCAAACCACATCTCACGATCCCAAAAAGTTTGTAGATTGGAATTATGTGACATTTGTAAGGTATATTCTGAAAAAGTTTAGGATTACCTATTTCATTCTACCATTCCGAACAATTGCGTTCTTTGACACAAATCTTGAATATACACTTTTATCTTATATTATATCATGGTAAATTAGTGCAACTCACATAATATATGATTACAATATTTCACGAATTTAACATAAAGTATTACAATTCGTAAATTCTCCAAGATTCTTTCCTAATAGTTGACCTCTCTGCGTTTTCTTTCTCTCGATACCATTATTATCTAAAAACTTCTACTAATAAGTATTTTACCCTAATAGGCAGAACAACCATTGCTAAGAGACATTAGTTAAACAAGCAATATGTTCTACTATCGGTCATATCACGTAGTTGTAAATCAAAGAGTTGGATTGGCTCCGAACCTGCGAGTCAGGAATTCAAGTTTACTATTACGCATAGCAAAATTAGTTTTGATTTAAATATGTGTTAATTGACACGACTAATTCTAGCCGGGTCCAGTGGCTTAGGTAATAACGGTGAATATACTCGAGAAGAGATATGACTATATGATTATTAAACTTCTGTTGTGGAGATTGAAAAGGTTAGTTTTTTAGAATGTATCATTTCATGACATAATTTTATGCTAAATGAATTTCCAAATCTGTACTCTTAGAGCTTCTCGTAATCCAGCAATATATCATTCTGTTCGTCGTTGACGATTTTAAGGTTTATTAGAGTGAACATGAGCATGATTACAAAATATTAGATATGTGGAATTTTTCTATCCATCGTTTACCCTCAGAAATGAAATCTGGAAATTACGTATATACTCAGGCATTAAAGGAAGAGGAAATTATAAATACCAATGGAATTTATGTTTGACGAAATGCTAATAATGAATAATATACGATTTTGATTCATTTTCCTGAATTGCTTTGAGTAAATGGAGAGAGTTTTGATAAAAATAATACGTAGCGCAAATAAATAATTAATTTCACCAATAAAATTAATATTAAACTTTACCTGTCAATGAAAATCGTAACAATGTAAATAGTAACAATGTAAATTATAACAGCAGAGCAAACGTTCTTTCACGACTAATCAGATGATTTTAAACTTTTGATTCAAATTGTAAAAGGTTGCAGACAATTCTGTCAAGCATTACTTAATTCATGAAATATTTATACGACACAAAATTGTAATAAATTCAATCTTTCAATTTAATTTTAATTTACGTTTGGATCATATTTGTTGTAGGGTTAAATTATCAATTGAAACTTTTTACCGGAGCATAATTATTTTTGATACAAGTGATAAAAATGGAATTTTATTTTGGAACAGCAAAGGTTCGTCACGAAGCCAGTAGGCCCAGTAAAATAAAACCATTTTCACCACGTGTGCCATACACAGCTTTACTGACACTCATTTGACTTCAAGTATACAAACTATTCACATGTGTACTAAGTAATGTTAAGGATAGTAGTAGCTGATCTGGTTAGAAGAAAGTATTTTATTGTCTTCGTTGCAGACCCACTGTTTCGTCTGTACATTTTTAAATCGTTTGACATTTCGCATTAGAGCTGAAATTTTAACTTTTGAAATTTGAACGTTCTGATTGCCCTAAACTTAACCGCTTTTACCAGTGGCCATCTAAAATAATAAATATTTAATGTATATAATCAATTGATCAATTCCATTCCTCCACTACGAGTGCCTGATAAGAAGCTAAACCATGGCCTCCTGGCTTCGGCATGGCTAGAAGCCCCATCTTGCGTTTCTTGAACGCATCCTCTGTTCTGATTGCTCTAAAAGTAACCGTTTCTACCAGTGGTCATCTAAAACAATAAATAATCAGTGTGAATAATCAATTGATCAATTCCATTCCACCTCTACGAGTGCGCGATAAAAAGCTAAATCACAGCCTTCGCACATGCCTAGACGTTTTTTTTCTTGAACGCACCCACTTTTTGCCGTCCACTTTCGTTTCTTGAACGCACCCTCTGTTTCCCGTCCGCGCGCTTCACCTGTTCGGTATGCGCGTTGGCGTCCTCACCCCGCCCTCAACCGCGTCCCACCGCGCATTTATTTCGCGCGGTCGCATCGAAAATCCGGCGGCCGCTAGGGGCGCAAGCATCGCTCTCGGCGCCTGGCGCGATGGGGTGAAGGGACAATGTGCGGGAGGCACCGGCAACGACCTACGTCAAGCGGATCGGGAGCGGTAGCTCAGTGCATCAACTGATGTCACTGCAGCGCCTCTCACCGGGAGATTCTAGCTTCCCACTCCCCACGGCGGCAGGATTTTCGACACTAGCTTTTCAGCTAGGTCGAATTCAGTCGCTGTCTGGAGGAGAATTCTAGCGGCCGGCTGCTCTGACCGGTAGTTTTCCGTGGTTTCTCCGATCAACACCAGGTGAATGCCGGAGCAGTACCCTACCAAACGGGCCACGGACCGCGCGCGATCTTTCCTTCCTCTTCCTTGTCCTATCCTCTCCCCTTACACAGACACTTACACTGACATGCACTACACTACCACATATGCCGGGAGACCGGTCGGGAGCTTAGAGCTTGTCCCGGCTGGGGCGGTGCCCCGCTGGTGGGAGAGACCTGGTTAGGGGGAAAGCCCACTAACCGACGGTAGGTCGGCGCCGGATCTCGCCATTCGGTGGGGGAAGATCACCGCCATCTCCCGAGAAAAACATGCACTACACTGAACTAATGACCAAAGCAGTTGACGCGCCCGGAAACACGAAAAAATCAATGAATCAATCTACACATCAAACGGATTGGCTCATCACTGAAACCAGGAATGCACTTGAAAATTGTCTAGAAAGCAATGTGTTTAATCCTATTTTGATTAAATATATTGTCTTCCAGAAGATACAAGTAAGTTAAATATTGGTGATATGATTTGACAAATATTGATTTGTGATGAATACCTTACAAGATACATTGTATTCACGCACTAGTACATATCGCCTAAAGAAATTTTCGTACTTGTGTGTGACGTTGACGAATATTTAACTACTATCCTGTTACAGCCGGGCCGAAAATATACTTGATAAACATAACGATTGTGTTTAAAGTAATCGTCATATTTATGATCGTTGACGATCTTGCATGTATTATTAACGTTAACTAACACTATTGATGTAAATTACTTTGGTGCCTTATATCTTCACAGATATTGTGCCTGCATTTTCAATAACAAACGAGTTTTCTCATTTAGTGACCAATGTATAATTTCTACTTTTATGTTCTATCGAAATGCCGTAATACTACTGACTGTAATATTGTAAGGACGCACATTTTCAATTCAAGAAAGGCTACGAAGATGGAACATTTAGAAAATAAATATTAGGTATTAAATCAGCGACGTAAAGATTGACATTAGGTAACCATAGTAAATGACAGACTTTTGGTGTAACCTTATAATTTTTAATGATATTGTAATAATATCAACACGTCCTCGCAAGAACCAAGTATTATGTTGTATAGCCTTAAGTTTTACGACAACAATAATTATTGTTTTGAATGTCTATTAATCTTTAAAATGCTTAAACTTAACTAGTCTTTTCAATTAATCAGAACATACTCACTTGTACTTTCAAAATGAATGTATGATTAATTACGATATATAAATAATTCCGAAAAAATGACTGCGTTTCCTGATGCTTCACCACAAATGATCTTCCGGAAATATACATCCAGGGAATGAAGTTGTGGTAAACGTACATTTTACAATAAAATAATAAATGTACAAATTTATAGCCACTATATTCCGCGTGGCCGGCAGCTAAACGCCACCCACCCACTGTTCACCACTTCTCCTGAATCCCCCTTACCCCGCCGCCAACCCGCCCGCCCCTCTCGGCGTTTCATCCCCGCATCAGCATGCTGCCCGCAGCTATTCGCACGCCCACATGTCACTCGGCGACGCAATTTTTCTCCCTGCTCTCCCCTCCCCTCCCCTCCCCCACCACCACCTCATCCCCCTCCTCCTTCCCTCTCGTGCCGCTCCACTGCAACGACTGCCGCGATGGACGCACGTGGCTCATCAATGGAATAATTATTTTCCATTTTCGCCTCGGCGCGCACCGAAAAAAAAAAAATCGGAAAACTAACATGAAGTGAGATTGCCCGTTTGGCAGTCCTCTTCCGTACCTCTTAGACTCCCAGACTTTTCAGAGAATTACTTGTAAACACAACTGCATTCTTTTCTATTTTCGGGTCGGCGCGCACCGAAAAAAAGATTGGAAAACTCACATGAAGCAAGTTTGCCCGTTTGGCAGTCCTCTTCCGTACCTCTTAGACTCACAGCCTCTTCACAGAATTACCAGAAAATGCAACTGCATGTTAGAATAAGATGCAGTTTCAATTGCCAGTTTGCTTCTACCAATGCCTACGAAGATGAAAATACATAAATATTTTTGTAATTAATAATTTTGTATTCATAGTTATAACTTCGGTGCTTAATTAGTGGTTCCGGGCACGTCACCAGCTAAGGCCATTAGTAACGTAAGTTAAGTGCATGTTTTATCGCGCGAGGTGGCAGTGATCTTCCCCTCCGAGATGGTGATATCCTGTGCCGACATACACGTCAGTTTGCGGGATTCTTCCCCATCGGGTTCCTCCCACAAGCGTAGCATTGCCCCAGCTGCGTCAAGTTTAAGCACCAGACCGGACTCCTAACAAGCAGTGGCAGTGTCGTGCATGTAAGTGTGTGTATATGAGGCAGGATAGGTCACGGAATGGGAAGGAAAGAATGCACGTGATCCGTGGCCCGCTTGTTAGTTTTACTGTTCCGGCATTCGCCAGGTATTGATCGGAGAAACCACTAAAAACTACCGACCAGAGCAGCCGGCCGCTAGAATTCTCCTACAGACAGCGACCGAACACGATCTAGCTATGTAGCCAGTGTCGAAAATCATGTCACCGTCGGGACTCAAATCCTAGGACCTCCCGATCGGAAGCATTGCAGTGGCATCATTATATGCCCTGAGGTACCCCTTACGTATTGTAAATTTGAGAATAAACTATTCATACAAATATCTACGTTCACTATACGCATTAAAAGCTGACTTCCTTTATTTAGCAGCGTTCCCTAACACATTTTGTACTCCGTCGTCCACATACCATGCGGAAGAAGGAATTACAAATGAATGCAGCAACAACTGCGTTGGCAGAGGCACAGCATTGGCAGACAGACAGGCGTGACTTATCAATGGAATGATTACGTTCCATTTCTACATTGACGCGTTCATAGCTCCCCACACCCACCTCAAAAAATCAACAACATAACCTTGCATCCGGAAACTCGCGGGAAGCGAGATTGTGCATTCCGCAACTACTATCAGCGCTCCTAATCAAAACAGGAAAAGAGCAGTGAACGATTCTGTGTGGCAGGTTATTGTGTGACTATTGGCGACATATTCAAGTGCTACATATGTACGCAAAAATAAGTTGTGTTCTAATGTGTAACTAGGCATTCGGCCGCCGTAATTGTAAACTAAAATTGTTCATTAAACTTCTTTGTTTTATTATTATTATTATTATTATTATTATTATTATTATTATTATTATTATTATTATTATTATTATTATTATTATATAGCAAATATGAACGGTATTAAATATAACCAGAGAGCTTGTTTCAAAAGTAACGAATCTCTATTAAACACAATTTTCCAGGTCAGGAAAGTTTTAGTGCGCCTTGTAATTCAAAATGAGATTTAAGGGTTGTTGTGTATCGTTTAACATGAAAACAAATCGCATAATCATTGACTGCTTGATCGATCAGCGTCTTATAACTATACAGACACATAAAAATTAAAAAAGTAAACGAAAATAGAGGTATACGACTTTGGAAACCAACTGTTAAATTTCGGTAGTTTTCCGTGGTTTCTCCGATCAACACCAGACGAATGCCGGAGCAGTATCCTACCAAACGAGCCACGGACCGCGCGCGATCTTTCCTTCCTCTTCCTTGTCCTATCCTCTCCCCCTTACACACACACTTACCCTAACAGTCACTACACTACCACATATTCCGGGAGACCGGTCGGGAGCTTAGAGCTTGTCCCGGCAGCGGCGGTGCCCCGCTGGGGGGAGAGTCCTGGTTAGGGGGAAACCCCACTAGCCGACGGTAGGTCGGCGCCGGATCTCTCCATCCAGCGGGGGAAGACCACCGCCATCTCTCGAGAAAAAACATGCACTACACTAACGGGACTAATGACCAAAGCAGTTGACGCGCCCGGAAACACGAAAAAAACAAACCAAACCAAACCAACTCTTTAATTACTGCCGTAATCACATTCTCTAAAACCTCGCCGCCGAGGCACCGTTGGGGAAGTGTGTCGGCAAAAGCAGCCTGTCGATAGGCAGACACGGCGACTCATCAACGGAATAATTATTTTCCGTATTCGCGTCCGCGCTAACGCTCGACACACACTAAAAAAAAGGCGCATCAGGAAACTCCGAGAGGCAACAGAGCGAACCTTTAGCGCGTGCGGTAAACCCTCCGCTCCAGCAGCGCCCCTGGTGGACGCTCGCGCAGTCAACGACTGCAGGGAACGGCGCGCGTCATCTATTGGGTTTGCCAGCAAGGGGAGAATTCGTTGCGTCGCGGTTTTTGTTTTTTCTTCTTTTTTTTTCATTCGCAAAGCGTCGCTCTGTGTGCGAGTTCTATTTATTGGTGTTCTCATTCTAGCGAAAATGATTTTCTTGGACTGCTTTGTTTTATTTTCGATTGAAAATATGAAAATATATCTTCGTGAATGAATGTGAGTCGACATGAACAGAGATCCGCTGCAGGAAATCGCTCTTCGCTAATCGTTGTGTGAATAATCTCACGTAAAGCATTGTTTTGTAGTCGAGTAAAAGCCTTGAGAAGAAAAGGCAACCCATATCGTAACCCATGTAAATCATCATTATCACTGTCACATTATAAATTGACCATGGAATATTGTATCCTAATTATGATTTTGAAAGAAATGAAAGAGATGAAATAGGGATGTGGTACGAAAACAAGAAGGCATGTAAACAATTCGAATTTCCGATACTTCACTGAGCGCGTGGAATAGCTATTCTTATTACTATACATTGGATTTTGTTATAAGCCTTGAATACAGATAAATATTTTGCATTAAATCTTTCCGATGATTCTACTTTATGTGAACCTAAATATTATCACAATGACTTCGTTCAAACCAGTGAATATACGAGTGGTATTGCAAAATTTATGAAATCACGAGTTTTCTTTGCCCAACCGAATTTCATAGTACCTTAGGAAATTAAAGAATAAACTTGAAAGAATTTTATCATAAAATTCCATTCAGAAGATGTAGTATAGAAGATAATTTTAGTTGGATGTAGGAATTGAAGATATATCTTCTTCTAGCATGACCCAAAATCATTTCATTATATTATATCAATTTCCATGCAGTAAAACGTTAACTGTATCGTGAACGTCTGTTCATGAAAAGCGTCCGGTCAAAGCTAAAAACCGTCGTAACCTTATATGAAGCACAAACTACCAAAGCTCAATTCAGAATTACCCTCCAGCAGAACTGGGAATGAATACATTATTAAGCTACCATCTGGGGCAATGGTCGAGTCATAATGACAGATTTTTCATAAAACGTTATGCATCATTCCAGCGCGACCGTAAACCACGCGAATTCAACCTGCGTGCTCTGATAACACGGCGAGCCGTTCCCTCTTTATTACAATGCCCTTCCTCCTTCATTTCTCCCCTCCCCCCCCCCTTCACATACACTTTGCCTTAGTCCACCTCGACGTTTTTCGCTTTACTCGTGCTAAAATGTTTACCGCCGTCGCATTTTACGCGAACCTTTCCCCCCCACCCCCGTTCTTCCCCGCACCCAGCGGTGCAACCTTCGCATTTTATCTTCCGCCTGCAATTTCTTTAGGAATGTCGCGAGTTATCTGCCGACCCCGCGACGCCGCTCCCCCCCCCCCCCGCCGCGTCCCGAATCAAACTTCCCTTTTCCCGCGCGAATGCGCTCGACGACGCCCAGAAGAGGAAGAAGAAAAAAAAATTAAAGAAATTCTTCGCCCCTGTTTGGGAACTCTACAACGAGAAAGCGGCGGCGCGCCTACGTAGTGGGACTGGGGGGGGGGGAGAAAGGGAGCGGGTTCATCATAATTGTAATGACTCGCGAAAATCTGCCGTAGAACAAAATCCCCCCTCCCATCGCGCATTTTAAAGCGAAACTTCGCTTCCGAAAATGAAGTTCCAAGTCCGACGCTCGGGTAAGTGGAAAGAAATAGCAGGGATACTCCCACTAATGGGAAAACTGTCCGCCAAGATTTATTTTTATATATATACTCTTTGCAGCGTGGAGATGGCGGCGCAGACCGCGTGCAAACAAATGTGAAGCGGAGGGCGGCCGCTTTCGCCGAGGCGGGAGACGCGGGGAGAGGAGTTGCGCATATACTTTATGACACCTTTTTCTGTACCTTAAACAGTAAACTGACGGACATAAATATAACGTTGTAATGCAACACGTCGCATACAGAAAACACAGCGTTCTTCTAGCCGAGAAAGGAAATATTGTGAAGGAGATTAATTTTGATGTAAATTAAAGGAGAGGCAAAGTGAGAATTCTGTCGTTATGTAGACGTGTCGTTAGGGATGAACGATTAACCCTGCGAAATAGTAAAAATTTGTATTACCTTCTAAACATAACTTCTTTTTCCAAACAAAAATAAAACAATGAGTTGAAACATTCGTCGGTGTTACACCGTATGACACACAGTACACCGTATGGTACGTTTATTTGTCAGTTGGTATGAAATAATATCAACGGTAGAACAATGAATTATTAACTGTGAAAGGAATCACCAATGTGTGTAAAAATGTGTCAACATCTTTGTCAACTAACAATGGAAACTTTGCAGTTATTTATGAACAAGAAATCATGAAGTCTTAATTATATTTTATATTAAGTACTTTTCAACAGTGACACAAAATTTACTATGAACGGCAGTTATACGTTTTGATTGATTGATTTTTTCGTGTTTCCGAGCGCGTCAACGGATTTGGTCATTAGTTTCGTAAGTGTAGTGCATGTTTTTTCTCTGCAGATGGCAGTGATCTTCCGCCGCTGGATGGCGAGATCCGGTGTCGACCTGCCGTCGGCTAGTGGGGTTTCCCCCTAACTAAGACTTTCCCACCAGCGCGGCACCGCCCCAGCCGGGACAAGCTCTAAGCTCCCGACCGGTCTCCCGGAATGTGTGGTAGTGTACTGCATGTTAGTATAAGTGTGTGTGTAAGGGAAGAAGCTAGGACCAGGAAGAAGAAGGAAAGATCGCGCGCGGTCCGTGGCCCGTTTGTTAGGGTACTGCTCCGGCATTCGCCTGGTGTTGATGGGAGAAACCACGGAAAACTACCGATAAGAGCAGCCGGTCGCTAGAATTCTCCTCCAGATAGGGACTCAGTTCTACCTAGCTGAAAAGCTAGTGTCGACAATCCTGCCGCCGTCAGGACTCAAACCTAGAACTTCCCGGTCAGAGGCGCTGCAGTGACATCAAACTGAGCTACCGCTCCCGGTACGTTCACAGTATTCGTTGCCAGAATTCGTTCGGCCAGACCACTTCACTCACCCCTGTCACCTCGCCCTCCACCGCCACCGCCTTCTCAGTCTTTTCCATCAGTTGATGCACTGAGCTACCGCTCCCGGTGGCAGTCACACGTACGATTGCATATTTCCCAATTACTGTGTTATACGTCGGTAGCATTGCATATGTGCACGGAACGCAGGCGGAGACGCAATGAAGAGAAGCCCAACGGAGCAGCGCAAGCCGAGTGGAGGTGGCTGTGAAGCGCCTCCGGCGGGAAAAGGGCGCTGCCTGCAACTTGAGGGCGCGGGTTACCGGCGGTTAACCAAATGTTGCTCTTTGCAGCTTCGTCGTCGCCGCCGCCGCCGCCGCCGCGGTGGCAGAGTTGCGGCAAGGGCTCTCGAGCATCGCGCACGCCCTCCGAAGGGCTGCGTCCCCACCCCAGACGACTCTAACCCTGTTCTTATCTTTGCTCGCCGCCGCTGCCGCTGCCTGTCTCGGCGAACATTGCCACCCGCACCTTCCACGCCAGGATCATTGCCCCATCTGCCCCGCTGCCCGCGCGGCCCCACACCCCTCACTACGCCTAACTTCCTTGCTGTCCCCGCCGCTCCGTCCTTTACCGCCTTTCCGACGTACCCCGCTCCCATTTCGTTCCCCGCTCCTCCGTCGTTCCCTACCTTGCCGTCGTTCCCCGCTCCTCCGTCGTTCCCCGCTCCTCCGTCGTCCCCCGCTCCTCCGTCGTTCCCCGCTTCTCCGTCAGTCCCCGCTTCTCCGTCCTTCCCCCTCACACCGTCATTTCCCTCTCCCTCCTTACCCGCCTCTTCGATCTTCCACGCATTTCTTTCCTTCCCCCTACTACGTCCTTCCCCGCTACACCGTCATTCTCTGCCTCTCCAGCCTCCCCCGCTCCTCCGTCCTGCTCCTCTACTTCATCCTACCCCGCTACTCCGTCCTTCCCCGACTTGCCCGCTACTCCCTCCTTTCCGCGCTACTCCCTACCTTCCGCGCTACTCCGACCTGCCCCGCTACTCTAACCTTCCTCGCTCTCTCCGTCATTCCTCGCCCCCCCCTCCCAAAGCACCCCCTCAAAGGTACCGCGAGCGCTAACGTCGCCATCCTTGCTCCCGCCTCGCGAACCCCGCCGCCGCCTCGGCGCCTGAGTCAACAGGGAACTCGCGTCGACGGCGCCGGCAGCTAGGCGAGCTCTTGCCGACGCCATGGTAATGAAGAGGGAGGCCGCAATATATGAATGTTGTTCACATGAAAATCACATCACAACTAGGGATACATTTTCAATTTTCTCGTATATAGAACAGGTATAAAAATCTCTTTTTTTCTAGGAATTTTCTTCAGCTGACAGCCGTTAACCTTTACGTCTCGATGGGACGCATATTCAACCATACACTAGATACCAACACAATTGTCGGCTCCTCTGATATGCGGTCAGCAGAACGCGAGGCCCTCCGAACAGCACATACAAAGTCAAGGGACAAACAGCCGTGTCCAAGGCGGGACTCGAACCCGCGACCCTTCGGACCAAAGCGCTGAGTCGGTACACGCTCTTAGCCACCTCGACCATCCAGGTGGGCACATCTCATTTTAATATTCTTAATTACATTTTTTTTTATTTTCCCCGAAAATATATCTTCCTATCAGGTAGAAATTTAAAAAGAACTTTAAAGTAATGTTCATGGGCAAGAAAAAAAGCTGTTTTAAAAACCATTAAACAATTAACATTACACAGTTAATATGCGAAAATATTAACATTTACCTATTATATAAAAGATTTTTAACACTTATATTTGGACACATATTTGGATTCTATTTAAATATTTGGATTTTATTGTTGACGGAATTTACGGAAATTGCTCGGAAAGCTTTTTAAAATCAGAACACTTAATTCTCAAACACACTATACACTAAATTACAACATTTTAAATATTATTTAATAATCCTATTACAATAAAGCAACAGCGAATTTGCAACCAAATAATTTTATTCTCAAAATCACATTTAGCCTCCAAATATTCTGATACAGTCTTTTCACACCACAACATTCATCTCCACCGCGCGAGCAAGTAGCAATTCAAGAGAGGCCAGCCTCAAACAAAACAAAACAAAAAAATACCAAGAGCACTTTTACAAGCACCGCCTGTAACGTGTTCCAAATGCAGGCTATCTGCCGGAGAGCGGCAAAGCCGCTTGCAAATCCGGCTTCTCCGGCGCGTGCCACACGCCGCTCGGGGCAGGCGGGCAGGCGAACGGGCCCGCGCGCGCGCACGGAGAGTATGAATATTACGAGCGACGATATTTGTAGGCGGCGCAGACAATAGCGAGGCCGGGCTCTGTAGAGGGAGCCACCCGAAGGAGCGGCCGCCGCCGCCGAATCTGCAGAACAACTTCACCTGCTGTTATGAAAATTTTAAAGAGGACCCTTCGCTGAATGTTAAACCGGCCGGCAGGCGATGTGGGTCATGGATGTGCCTCCGCAGCAGCGGCGGTGGCGGCGAAGGCGCGGCCGTGGGCGGTGGCCGCGGGGGGCGGGGCGGGGGGAAGCCGTAAACCCAGAATTCATTACCAGCGCGAGCCGAGCCGTGCCGGGGAACGCCGTGGGAGGGAGGGGGAGGCGCCGGCTGCGGGGCCGTGGGGGTGGGGGGCGGTGGGGGTCTGTATAAAATAATCGTGCGCGTCGGATGAATAGAAGGGGGTTCGTATTTTTAGCGCGGCGTGCGGTGGACCGAGACCGGCGGTGCGGCGAGGACGATGTTGTGGCTGAGTAAGGCAGGGGAGGGAGCACGTGTGGGGGACGCGAGTGTGAGGACAAGACCGCGGGACAAGAACGATTGTGTGGGGGTGTTAGCAAGAAGGTGGTACGATGAAGGCGATGACGAGGATGAAATTCCGACAGAACCAGGGGCGGCGAGGCGGTGTCGGTGGATAAGGTTGGAGCGTTGGGGTTTAGGAAGCCGCAAGATGTGGGAGAGTTGGAAAGTGGGGAGAATTGGCGCAGTACAGAGGTCGGGAAATCGGGTGATCAATGTGATCGTGAATGATTGATGGTTAGTGATTCCGGACGCGTCAACTACTGAGGTCATTAGTCCCGTAAAAATAAAGCTGGTTTTTTCATCGGAAGAAGCAGTTATCTTTCACCACTGGATGGCGAGATCCGGCGCAGACCTACCGTCCGCTAACTGGGTTTTCTCCAACCCGGTATCTCTCATCAGCGGGGCACCGCCCCAGCTGGGACAAGTTCTAAGTCCCCGACCGCTCTCCCGACATGTGTGGCAGTGTAGTGCATGTTAGTGTGCATGTGTGTGTGTGTGTGTGTGTGTGTGTGTGTGTGTGTAAGGGGAGAGGATAGGACAAGGAAGAGGAAGGAAAGATCGCGCGCGGTCGGTTGTTTAGGGTACTGCTCCGGCATTTGGCTGGTGTTGATCGGAGAAACAACGGAAAACTACCGATCAGAGCAGCCGGCCGCTAGAATTCTCCTCCAGACAGCAACTGAATTCGACCTAGCTGAAAACCTAGTGTCGAAAATCCTGCCGCCGTCGGGACACGAACGTAGGATCTCCCAGCCAGAGGCACAGCAGTGACCAGTTGATACACTGAGCCTCCGCTCCCGGTAATACAATCGCGAGGTCGGGTAGTCGGGAGGAACGGAAGAGGGGCTCACGTGGAGTCGACTGCACGTGTAGAGAGCCAGGGGCGCGAGGATAGAAATAGTGAGGGTGGCGGTGGCAGTGTGAAGGCGGCGCCAGGCGAGTCCAACGTGAAGGCGGCGTGGGCAGCGAAGCGGAGTGCCGCAGGGATGGCTGAGACAATAGGAGTCGGAATGAGAACAGACGAAGAGCGCGCTGGGAAGGCGGCGGGGGCGGTGGTCGAGGGCAATAGAGAGCTCAATGAGAAGGGAGAGGGAAGACAATGCGCGGTCGCCAGATTCGCGGAAGGGCTGCGCACTTCTGCTCCGACTTCTGAATTCTTAAAACTTCCACTCGCATTCCCGTCCCAGCCGAAACCTGGACTCGGGCTGCTCCCCCACGGAACTTCAGCGTATACTTAATGACAGAGGATGACAAATCATTTTACACACTTAGTACACAGAGTGAGGCCGCTTCGGCAGTAATTTGTAACTCATTTAGGGATTTAAAACATTATTCCACTTTCGGTATTTTACATATATTCTATACTCATAAATATATGTAACGAAACCAAAGTGTTGTGAACAGTTTCATTTAAAGTATTGAAGTAATACGCTCAGTTTCTACCCTTTAACTTAGAACCAAATTTTTGCACAATTATTTTTGTCATTCAAACTTATTTCTGTTGATTAGAAGCAGACTGAAACAAACGTTCGTTACTTATAATTTTAAAATATTTTTCTGGTGGTTTCACATTAATTATTGATTTTCTTTCTTTGTTAATTAATATTATTATGCTAATATTAATTATTGTTATAGTAATATCAATTAATATTATTTGTTTATATAGGCATTTCCACGACATTTTAATCTATAGGCGAAGAAGATTTCTAGTTTAAGACAATTGAAAAATTAATGAAATAAATTCAAAATAATATTACACATTGTTTTTCATCAGATACTCATAGCCATTATCAACTAAATGTCAATTGTTTCTATAATACATTAGAGCATATAAACTAACTGTCAGTTTTATTGGCCAAACAAATTCGTCTATCTACCTAAACTGCGCTTGTCGTAAAACGTGTGAAACGACTATAAAAATATGAAAAATGATTCTTAAAAAGTTGTTGAAAAACGTCTACCAGAAGGAAGCACTGTTTCAACTCTTGCCTTTTTGCACGCTTCACAAAAATAGTATTTATTAATAAACTAATTAATCCATGCCTCTAGATATTTTGAATCGTATTGAACAATTGAAGCCTCCAGAAAATGTTTACGTTTCATTTAAATAGAACAACCAGAAACTGAAATAAGTTTCGTTCACTATGAGAAATTTGAATTTGCAAGCGTTTTTGTGCCTCAAACCTACCCCAAAACACTTTCTCTCGCTCCGAAGGCGAAACAGAAAAGGCAGGCGACATGGGAGCGCAGCTGGGAGGGCGTCAGGGAGGGCGGGACAGCAAGGCCACCGCAGCTGCGAATTTCCCGCCACCAGCGGCCACAACGAAGAGGCGGTCTAGGGGTCGGAGCCGAGGTGCAGGCAAAGTTCGGGCGGAGATGGAATGCCTCCGCCCCCGCCCCCACCCCCACCCCGCCCCCGACCCACCCCCGACCCGCCCCCACCTCCCCCGCCTGTTCCGCTCTCGCGACCGCTTTGCCGCAGGTGAACACAATGCGGCACTCGAGACCTTCATTCTCAGCTGCTTTCCCCAGCACGTTTTCGTATTCGCTACGCACATAACGTTCCTCTAAAGAACACGGAATGCCCTTTGATGGAGTGTGGAATGAGGCTTTAGGACAGAGAGCAGAGAAATAATAAGCCGAGAGCGTTGTTTTGTTACGTGTGACGTTCCTTGATTTAAATGAGTTAATGAGAGAAGATAATATTTTTACGATTGGTTGATTTCCTTGTAAACGGAAGGTCCTATTTTATATATTTCTCGTCTGAATTTATAATACAAATAGCACACGCCCTTATTCAATCATTAATCGAACCAGATTAAATTATAACTTCTCGTCGACGTGTTGAGTCACACAATACTACTCAGCATTAACATTGGAATGTTAATTTTCAAAAGTAACCTTTCTGTTACTAACACCTTGATTGCCGCTCATTCAACGTAAAAGTCTTATAATCTCTCGTTTTCAATCCAAACATTTTCCGATGAGGTAGTTGAGTACAGGTTATTGAAACACTTTCAGCTCCTTGGAAGAAAACTAACTTCAGTGCGCGCAACATAGTAAATTAAGTTCTTAAGAACTCTGTTCATGTAATACACGTAAAATATTATTACTTAGCAACACAGTAAACGTAATCTATCGCTAATCATTTAGGAAAAATTATCTTGGCCCCAACCTGTATCCAGGGAAAGCCCTTTAAAAATGTCTGAGTAACATTTTTACCAGGATTCTTAAGAGAATGATTAGGACCTAGTATTATAAATCTACGAACATAAACTCACATTTGTGCCTCACTACCTGGTATATAAACGAATATGATATAACGTGTAGTGTTTGATATCTTTTATTTATTTTAAATCTCAGAGTACAGAAAAGTTCATGCGATTCAAAACAAAGCTGGTAGCGCAGATACAGTTAGTAAGGAATTATTTTATATCTCCAATTAACAATACCACTTCACTCAATCTTTCCTATTATCTTCACTGTCGAGTACTCATGACTTTCCTTACCAATTCTGATGTAGGTCTTTTCATCAGGAGATATAGAAGAACATAATAAAGCTTATTAACCTTTTAAGCAGACTTCAAAAATCTTAATTTCACATTTGGGCACAGGATACCCTCCGTCCTTTCCATGAACTTGGCAAATAATATGAGAGCACAGGGTAGAAGAGATATTCCGCAACGGAAAGAAACAAATAGGGGTGTTAAATTAGCACGTACTTTCTCGCCCATATTTTCACGCAAAATTACTCGAAAAGTACTCAATTTTTTGGAAAAATTTTACATGACCTTATATCAGATTTTATCTTTAAGGAACAGATTTAATTAAGGAATAACCTCAATCTTTAATATTTTAGCTGTATGTAGACACCGAAAAACATTAGAACTTTTGAAATTTTCAAAATATCACGGTTTTCAACGAACATGAGACCTGCAACATTCTCTTAAACATTCTTCACACTATCCAACAACAAAATTTAATCAAAATCGATGGAGTAAATTTTTTTAACGTTTTGAAAATGTCCCAGGATCTTCATGTAAAGTACCCTCCAAAATTAAAATATCAGTTTCAAATTGAAGGAGCTGCGACATCAGCCAGATCGATTGGCGAGTAATAATTTTTTAAGAAAATCCCCTGAACCGGTTACCACTAGTGTTGTTCACAGACGGACGGACGGACGTATTATCGTCATTCAATTTTGTCGATAACAAAAACCCCAAATCATGGATTCTGGCTACATCACGTGTTAGTGAATTTTTTGTCTAAATTTAGCAACTGGATTTACCAAATTCTTCGTTATCAGGGTGTTTTAATAAGAGTTTTCTGTTGAAAATTCGCCGTTTTTTCGCACTGCATTACAGAACTTTCTCTCTACTCCGTAGCGAGAAATTAACAACACTTTATAACCGAGAGTGATTCACCATTAATATACCAGCATCGCCAACTTGCGCGCAACTCGTGCGGAGTGGAGCAGACAGCGCGGTCTGCGGCGACGGCGTCGTCCTTCTGGGCGCAGGCAGCCCGCCCGCGCCGACGGCCAACTCCGCCGGCGGCGGCGGCGCGCGGCCCAGAAGCCGACGGGCGCGACGACGCGGACGAGCCATAAATCTCCTCGCCACCCACGCCCCCGCCCTCGCCACCGGCCCCGCCCCCGCCCTCGCCCCCACCCCCGCCACCGCCCTCGCCCTCGCCCCCGCCCTCGCCCCCACCCTCGCCCTCGCCACCGGCCCCGCCACCGGCCCCACCCGCGCTCCCCGCCCTCGCCCTCGTCCCCAGCACCCCCTCTTCACTCGCCATCAGCGCATCTCCTTCCTCGCCCCAGGCACCACCCAATCGTCCAACGCCTCCAACCTGCTCCTGGCCGTGTCCGTTGGGTTACGCCCCCTTCTCGCCCTCAGTGTTCGCCTCAACTCATCTCTTCATCGTTCTCCTGCATCCCTGCTTCCCTCACTCACACACACGCCGTCGCCCCTATCACCCGCACGCACCCTCACTCGCCATCAGAGAATCTCTTCCATCGCCCCAGGCATCACCCAATCGTCCAACGTTTCCGACCTACTTCTGACCTTGTGCGTTGGGCCACGCCCACTTCTCCCTCTCACTATTCACCTCAATTCATCTCTTCAACGTTCTCCTGCACCCCGCCACCCACTCTCCGACCCACGCCCTCTCCTTCTCCCCAGCACCCTTCCTCACTCGCCATCAGAGCATCTCTTTCTCCTCCGTCCGTTACGCCCAGGCACCGCCTAATCGTCCAACGCTTCCGACCTGCTTCTGACCCTGACCGTTGGGTCACGCCCCCTTCTCGCCCTTGATATTCGCCCCAAAGTCATCTCTTCAACGTTCTTCTACACTCCCGCCTCCCACTCTCCCACCCACGCCCTCGCCCCCACACATCCCCACTCGCCCTCGTCTCTACGTTCCCCACTTTTAGATCGTCCCGAACGGTCCCCCTCCGGCCCCGCCTCTACCTCACTCCTTGGTCCCACCCCATCCTCCAATGCTAATTATCACCTCCTGCCCCCATTCGTTCGATCCTGGTTCGCTTTTTGTCTCTCACTCTACCCTACCGACCCCTTTACTTCCCATCTGTCACCGTTCTCCTTTCGTGTTTCCACTTGCCCCTCCACTCCAATTTCCCCCACATCTCCGACCTGCCTAATCCTCCCTGCGCAGTGTCTTACCACTCTCGCTCCCACCCTCACACCCACTACCTCCTCCGTCACTCCCGACTCCCCTCTCTTTCCTTCCCATAGCCCCGCCATACCCTCCCTCTCGCATCTATCCTTGGCCGTCACGTTCGCCCTCACCTCTGCCTTAATCTCCGCACTTCTCATCTCCCTTCCCCACACCACTGCTCTTGCTTCAACCCTTCCTCGACGTGGCCCTCCCCGTCTCTCTCACCACTACTTTCGACTCCGCCCCCGGCCTTTCACTCCTCTCAGTTTCCGTCACTCCCTTTTTCGCCCTCGACCTCCGCGCTGCCCCGCCCCCGATCTCGCCTTCCCCCCCCTCAACACAACAGCGCGAGCGTACACAATGCGCCCGTGCCCCGCACCTCACCGACCCCCTCCCCCCATTGCAGCCCCGCCCCTCTCTCCCCGCCCCCGCCCCCCGTCGCGCGGCGTCGGAACGAGGGGAAGTGAACGATCGGGGCCCGCCTCGGCCGGAAGTCCGCCGCCTTCAACTCTTCGCCCCGGAGGTGGGGGCGCCGCCATAAAGTGGACTACTTCAAGGCGCCGTACGGAGCCACGCGGCGGTCGGCCTTCGAATTACGTTGGGGGAAGAGGAACGTTTTCCAGCACAAGGGTCTTGCCTAGGTGAAAAAGCCGGTTCTTGTGGCACAGACGATGAAACGCTGTCTTAAGGCGGCTTCACACATTCGTTATTCGGTGAACAGCGAACAACTGCTCGCCGAATCCCGAGTAGTGAGGAAGAATTACTTGCTATTTGCCAGTAACGAACGTTCGGTGCTCGTCCTACCCACCGCGTGTCGGTCTTCTGGACACATCAAAGGAAGCGAACGTTCGCCGAACACATCAGATGTTCGGGACTGGGCGAGCTGTATCTCGCTGCTCGGTGAATGCCGAATGTGAGGAGCCTCCTTTATACAGCGCGTCGTATCTGTAGAGATCGTCGAATATAACAAGTGAAGGATCTCGAATAAATAATCCTACTGCGTTTCTAATAACTAAGAAGTGAGTCCACGATACTCACCTATATTTCCTTGTTTTAACGTGACGCAAAGCGTAAATCAGCTGCTGATGGTTTCATCCAGTGACGTCACTACAGTGACGTCACAGTGACAAGGTTCAAGCTTCCGATTGTATGACACCGTTACAGCTGATTTAAGTCAGGCGCCAGGTTAAAAAAAAGTATATCTATTAATATCCTAAAAACATTTTCAAACGTACTTACATATATTTAATATGATGAATACTGAATATCTAAAAGATATATTGAGATTAAAAGTGATTTTCAACGCGTTGACTGTACTGTCTTTAAAATACTTAAGCTAAACACTTGGTGCTTTGTCAAGTGTGTACTTGTGTAAGCAAATATTCTCTCCAATCATGCTGTAGGACAATGTTTTGTCGATGTGAGCAATTAATCTACTGTTTCCCTGTTGACGTGTGTAGAGTACATTGCATGTCTCTTAACGACATAATGGTCTTCAGGGCAGAACTGGACTGGCAAAACAAATGGCTGCGTATGATTTCAATTTATCACGTTAGATATGACAAATGAGAAGTCACTTATTTACTTCAACCTATTAAGAATCTAAGTAGTTATTTGTCTAGACATTATTAAGTTATATGTTGAAAGAAGTTGGAAAATTTACCAAATTTAGCCGTTTGAAGACATTGTGAAATACAGTTATCAGTAAAACACACACATTCTGGTCCCCCTTAGATGGTGTACGTAACAACGAAAAATGCAGAATAACAGAGCAATGTTACTCTTGCCCATCTTTGTAAGAATCCAGTTTCCTTGCAAAAGAAGGTTAATCACTTTTGTCAAGTAAACAGCATTTTGACATCTAACCGTATTTTTTGCTCGATGATAAATAATGTACGCAAGATTTGAAACGTTCACTTGACACGTTTATTTACCTTGTTAAATTCCTTTTTGTGTCTTTTGTTAGTGAGCATTATCAATTGATTGAAACTCATTCAGGATTTTCTGCGTTGACACTTCAAATTTTGCTTGTCTCCGGACTGTCGAACGGTCTGTCAGATACTTATCGATAGCCCATTAGCCTCACATAACAAACAGGATTCTTGTTATGTGAAAAACGATAAGATACAATCACAGTGTTCACATACAATAGGAGCAGAAAAGAGGGAAGAAAAAAGAGGAGTTATTACTTAATGAAAAGTACAAAGAAATGTTAAAATTATAAATATACGATCTTGATATTTAAATTTATTTTTATAGTTTAAGCATATTTTCATGACCATTTTAAAAGATATACCATTTCATGAAACACAGCAAATATTTTTCAGAGTGTATCACAATACTGACATCTAATTCGTATGGGAAAATTTTGCGGAAGGTGACTGGAGAATTCATATTCATGTATTACATTAGAAAATAAAAAAGAATGCATCAAATTTAAGAGCACTAAAACACATTTCTTTTGTATTCCTTGTATTTGAAGCATTTTAGTAATAATTTTGACTCTCACATTACTGCACTCAGAAAATATTCCCCAACAGCGAAGTGCAAACCTAAGAGAATTTCTTGTGCAACAAACGAGAGAATATTATTAAATTAGAGATTCTAGCTTACTTGAAATCGGCCGATGGAATAATTTTATTGTGATGTGGCTTCAACGCGTTCAGTGGTCAATAGCTGAGGCGAACTTCGTACCGAACGATATATCGAAAATATAGAAGATGGCCGCTTTGATGTCCAATGAGTTCAATGAAATTCATCTAATTTGGTATCAGATAACTCCACAGGTGCGATCAGGATGTTTCTCGAAAAAGGGAGGACTAGAGGCATAATATCCAGCCAACTTGACGTTTCCATTTATGCTGAATATAAAATGTATTTTTATTTCTTGACTTCAAGTAATAATTATAACTTTAATAAATGATAAAGTAGATGATTTTCTTTAATATAAAAAATTAGTAAAGGGTTAATTTTTCAATATACAGGATGAGTCACGTAAACATAACACCTATTTAAGTTTTTGAACGGTTGAAGTTATTGCAATGCAGTTTTGACGGAAGTGCATGAGGGAATGGGGCTAATAAATACATTATTCATTTCTATTTTATCATTTGTATTTTACATTACTCATTTATACATTATTCATTTCTATTTTATCATTTGAATTTTTCCAGATATTGAGTTAACTTTGTTGTTTTCAACGATACATATTTTTTAGGCTATCATGAGCGTAAAAAGACGAATCCAATGATATACATAGTCATATGTTAAATAAACATTGTCTTGAGTAATTTTGAATTTTTGCAACTCGTATTTCTCGGATGTTGTTACTCTCGGAGCACGTGATAGCAGGGAGAGCGCTGCGCGATATTGATTGGTGGACTTTTACATTTAAAATATACGTTAACTCGAGTCGCAAAAATTCAACATTACTAAAAAAAGGTTATTTAACATATGACAATACGCATATTATTGGATTTGTATTTTTATGCTCGTCATGGTAGACTAAAATAATATGTATAGTTCCATTTCCTAAAACAAAGTTACCTGAATTCTCGTAAAATACAATGATCAAATCGAAAGGAATACATGCAATTTAAGTAGTGTATGTAAGTAGTAATGTTAAGTAGTAATATTTTTTACATACAATTTAAGTAGTATATGACTTAGTGTAGGGATCACAGAATTTTGAAAATGTGCACACAATTCACTTTTCCCCATAGCACGTCATACGCAGTTTTAACTGTTTTTTTTAACGTAAAATAAATAAATATAGGCATCAATTAGCCCCATTCCCTCATGCACGTTCGTGAAAACTGCATTGAATAACATCAACCGTTCAAAAATTACAGGAGGTGATAAAGTTAAGCGACTCATCCTGAATACCACGGCTTTTGGGGAGGAGAGGCTGAAGTCCTATGAGGCGCCCTCCCCCCCCCCATGGGTGCGCCATAGGACAAAAGTGATCCGTTCATCTCAACCACCCTTCCGTGTGACTTCATCCTCTGCTGAATAGATATAATAACTATATATATATATATATATATATATATATATATATATATATATATATATATATATCTGCTGAATGATATGCTGAATAGATTCAGCCTGGTTAGGCGGAAGAGCAGGCCTTACGGCCTGAGCCTCGCCAGAAATAAAGACATTATTATTATTATTATTATTATTATTATTATTATTATTATTATTATTATTATTATTATTATATAAAATCCCAGTTTGCAAATATACATCGGCATTGCTTTTTGTTCATGTCGTCCCGATATAGTACCATCGAACGCATTTCTGTTAGACCGTCGCTGAAACAAAACAAGGTCTGGCGTATGAGAGAAGCTCCCGTACATTTTTTTGTTTGAAGTAAGCAAGTTGATCAAATCGCTTCATATTGGCTATCGTTCGCTCGTGCGTAGTACTGGTACACAATAAAATTCAGAGGTATCTAAGCTTCCAGTTACTGGCCAAGCAAAACAGTTATTTGACATTCATACGTCAAAATAGTCACGAAACCTACCTCCTCTCCAATGGATGTGCTACGGGACAACACACTTTTTTCTACTCCCATTGTATAATGCTGTCTGTTATTTGCTGCAACCAGTTGCATAATGATACTCATTACGACACAGATTTAATAATACAGGTCCTTGACCAACCGCAAGGAATTTTACAAAGCAAGTATTGACAATTAATCACTGATAGTAAATGTTCCATTCGATTGTGTACATTAAAATTACATTTTATATTATATTATGCTTGTCAGTTTTAATTTCTTTTATTATTAGTATTTTTCGGCATCGTAGACTCTCTCATCCCTCTATGAGAGACGGTCCCGCCTGACGACCATGACAACAGATTACCATGGTGCCATATCGATATGTGAAGGTTGTTATTAGAGAATCATCATCTGTTTTCCACAAAAACAACACGTGGATGATATACGCTCTGTACAAATCTTTTGCATACATTAAATCTACTACATGGGACAGCCAGCTTTACTTCCCCTTCGAAAGAAGGATTTTTGCCCTTAAAAATCCACGGCTTCGATCGGGTTTGAACCCGCCTACTTAGGTTTGACAGTCCGGTACGCTAACCGTTATACCACCGAATCCGCGTTTTATACACTCGTTTCGTTAATTACTAGGGCCCGGATTTTAGTGACCTAAAAATGAGCGAAATATGTAAGCATTTATGACCTAAAACCTATATAAATATGACCATAAAAATAAAATTGACGCTATACAGGTTTATTTTTTAAAATTCCTGTTGATTTTTTAAGTATAACGTAAATTCAAAATTCACTCAAGAACAGATTGTGAGGATGTTACATACGGTTTGCAGTCGTTGGAACTAAGTAGCATTTTTAAAAAATGTTTGTATACGCAGCATTATATTGTACACTTTTTCAGCCACATGACCACGAGCTCGACGCAACTCACTCGGTTCAAATTCACTTACGTTTCAAATAATCGTTTGTGATGTAATTGTTGAGTTTATTTGGGACAATATCACTTGATATATTGTCACGCAAGACACATTTTCAAGCTGTTAATTCTTGTGTCTTCAAAAATATGACATACGTATGCATTTTGGGTAAAATCTAGCCATAATATGACCTTTTACTAAAAACGGTCCTTACAAATATAACAAATATACTCATTTATGGCAAAATTTGGCCAAAATATGACCTTTTACTGGAAATGGTGTAAATATGACTTTATATGCAGAATAAAAATACGTTTTTCTAAACGACAATACCTGGATTCGTGCATAAATTATTTTAAAGTTCACGCGAAGGTTCAGAAAAAATATATGACTTGTCATTAAAATCCGGGCCCTATTAATTACTATTACACGCCTATTCTTAAAAGAAAGTGCCCTTAAAAATCCACGGCTTCGATCGGGTTTGAACTCGCAAACAGCCCGATACGCTAACAGTTACACCATCGCCGTCTACATATGTATGGTCACACGATTGAGACTGCAACGTCGTAGACTTTCTCATCCCTTTATGAGAGACGGTCCTTCCTGATGACCACAGATTACCATGGTCCCATATCGATATGTGAAGGTTGTTACTAGAGAATCATCATCGTTTTTTCCACAAACGACACGTGGCTCTGTACAAATATTGTTCATACAGTAAATCTACTACATGGGACAGCCGGCTTTACTTCACCTCCGAAGGAAGGTGTACGAAGGATTTTTGCCCTTAAAAATCCACGGCTTCGATCGGGTTTGAACCCGCATCAATACTTGGGTATGACAGTCCGGTACGTTAACCGTTATACCACCGAATCCGCTCTTTATACACTCGTTTCGTTAATTACTATTCCACGACTATTCTTAAAAAAAAAGGTGGAGACTCACCGGCGATGCGGCCGTATCGCTGGAACATCCGCTCGACGTCCGTCTTGCTGCACTGGAATGTGTTGAGGTTGCCCACGAAGACCCGCGAGTTGACGGCCTGCGGGTCCTGCGAGTTGGTCTGGTTGCCCACCTTGCTCATCTTCATGGCGCGTTCGCGGTCCCGCTCCCGTTCGCGCTCGCGCTCCGCCGCCGCCGCCGCCGCCCGCACCGCCGCCAACGCCACGCCGCCGCCGCCGGAGGGCGCCGCCCCCGCCCCCGCCCCCGCCCCCGCCGACGCCGCCGCCCCTGCCGCTGCCGCACCCCCCGCGCCGCGCGCCGGCTCCGGCTGCTGCTGCTGCTGCTGCTGCTGCCCTGGCTGTGGCTGCGCGCGCAGACGGTCCGTCTGCACCTGCTGGGGCTGCTCCTGCGGCTGCTGCTGCGCACACGGAAACAAAAGGGCATCGTCAGTCACCTCTACTTTGTTTATTAATTTTTACCATCACCTCTACTTGTTTTTTTTAATTTCTCGTATACAAACGTACATGCGGAGTAAGATACGTAGTATAGATAAAGTTATGTAATGCTGCGCGAATAAACGGCGGATTTTTGATGGATAAAATTATTGCCGAGCTCTGGTGACTAAAAAGTCCATAAAACCAATTACTAAATTAAGAAAAAAATCATCTAACACGAGATGTAGCCAGAATCCATGTTTTGTGGGTTCTTGATGCCGAAAAATCAATTGAAAGTAAAACGTCTTTCCGTCCGTCTTTCCGTCCGTGAACACAACTAGCGTCTAAACCGCACGTACGATCTTTTCCAAATTAAAGACACCGCTGTCCATCTGGGTTTAGTTTTACTTTCTTGTATACGTACGTACATATGGAGTAATATATGTATGGAGTACATATGGAGTAATATATGTCGGCGAATTTCTGGCACAAAAAATTCATTGCCGGGCCCTGATGACGAGAATGTGGATAAATACAGTAGCTAAATTAAGAGAACAAAATCCTCTAACACGTGGTACAACGGAAATCACTGTTTGATGAGTCATTGATGCCGAAAAAACAATTGAAAGTAAAACGTCCGACCGACCGACCGACCGACCGACCGACCGACCGACCGTGAACACTAGTAGCGCCCAAACCTTTCGTATGTTTTCCAAATCGAAGAATCCCCTGTCAATCTCGCTCTAGTTCAGGCTTTGAGATTTTGAAAAATATTGCGACTGCCCGGAAATACCATGCACAAATCCGTTCGCCGGCGCGCACGCACTCTACTCAGCCACGCATATACGCATCGCTCTGCCGAGCGCGTCAAGCGGCCAAAAAGAACGCCGCAGCCGATGGTAACAAAGGAGGAAAGTAGGGGGAAATTGGTAAGTAGCAACATCGTATCTCAGAACTCAACGTTTCGAGCAATTAAGTGTTTATAAGTTAAAACAGAATTCACAATCCTGTACAACAGCGCAGCATTGGTTTTAAATATTAATATGAATTTTCAATTATACATTCTGTATTTGGCGTTATTGGGTCGGTAGTATGACTTCGCCAGCCAGCTGTCGGTGTCCCCATGCTCGGGCCGAGTTGAATTCCCATGCATGGGTGTAAGAGCGTCATGAGGCGAACATGACGTGTTCTCTTCACCGTAACTAACAACATCCGCCTGCTTGAGCTTTGCTTCGTCTCACAGCTACAGAAGCTGGAACGATTTTAAAGGAAAGCTACAACTCTATTTTGTCTCGACCGGGTATCGACCCGGGGACCACAACACGGGAAGCTAGTTCGCTGCCCATGGGCAATTATACATCCTTAAGTAATATTTTCTTCTTCGTCAAATGTCTGCGAGACATGTCTATCAGCGTGGATATGTTAACCTCATAACTTACAAAAAAGGAGATACAATAATTATACTTAGAACCATTGAAATCAATAACATAACGTAGGATTTGTGCAACTGAGATTATTTTACTAATGTATACATTAGTGCATATTTATTACTAGTGTATACTGGGTAAACGTTGAGTAACAACAAAAACTTTTTAATTTTAAAATAGTGAATCCGATTAGTTCACAAACATTTTAAAGAACGTGTTTCTTTTTAAGATAAAAGCGATGTGTATTTTTGTATTGCTGAAATTGACCATTGAATAAAACAATTCGTCACACTGTGTGTCATTCGGGAATTTTCGGAACGTATTTGAGAACTGACATATATTATGTACGAGTAAGTTAAGAGACAATTATCTTCAATTAAAGATCTCAGTTTCAATGAACACATCTATATATTTTGTACTTTTAGGAATTCAAACCTCCCTCACATATAATAACATTTCCATTAAATATTGAAATTATTTTACTCCCAAAACATTGAACATCGTACAGTATTGCGAACTGTATGTGTTGTTTTTAATTTGTGACCACCAAACAATATTCTCCATTTCGAATTTCAAAACTTCGGTATCAGCCATTCCCGGAATTCTATAAATGCACCTCGAACCATGTTCAAATATCAGTACGGTAAATTCATTGATTCACATCTCCCTCTGTTTTTCTTTCACTCCCAACAACTGTGCACCGCCACGCCTCGCCTCATCTCCCCAGCGATTCGCGTACAGCTGCTGCACGAGTCCCGCTTTGTCACGGAACGCACAGCAGGGCGGCGGCGGCGGCGGCGATGGCAGTGGGGGGCGCGGGAATGTCAGCGGTGGCGGCGGTGGTGGTGGTGGTAGTGGTGGTAGTGGTGGTAGTGGTGGTAGTGGTGGTAGTGGTGGTAGTGGTGGTAGTGGTGGTAGTGGTGGTAGTGGTGGTAGTGGTGGTAGTGGTGGTAGTGGTGGTAGTGGTGGTAGTGGTGGTAGTGGTGGTAGGGGTGGTAGTGGTGGTAGTGGTGGTAGTGGTGGTAGTGGTGGTAGTGGTGGTAGTGGTGGTAGTGGTGGTAGTGGTGGTAGTGGTGGTAGTGGTGGTAGTGGTGGTGGTGGTGGTGGTGGTGGTGGTAGTGGTGAGTGGTGGTGGTAGTGGTGGTGTGATGGTGGTGGTGGTGGTGGTAGTGGTGGTAGTGGTGGTAGTGGTGGTAGTGGTGGTAGTGGTGGTAGTGGAGGTAGTGGTGGTAGTGGTGGTAGTGGTGGTAGTCGTGGTGGTGGTGGCGGTGGCGGTGATGGCAGTGGCTTCGGTGGTGGCGGTGGAGGCAGTGGCGGTAGGTAGAGGTGGTGGCGGTGGTGGTGAGGGTGGTGGCGGTGGCGGCTGTGGTGGCGGAGGTGGTGGCGGCGGCGGCGGCGGCGGGGGCAATGGTGGTGGTGGTGGTGAGAGTGGTGGGAGTGGCGGTGGCGGCGGCGGGTGTGGGGGTGTGGCGGTGGCGGCGGCGGCGGGTGTGGGGTGTGGCGGTGGCGGTGGCGGCGGTGGTGGCGGTGGCGGCGGTAGCGGCTGTGGCGGTGGCAGTGGCGATGGCGATGGCGGTGGCGTCCGCACGCGACAGGCGCTGCGCCGCTTTGATGTCGACTCTAATTGTCGCGGGCGCCGTCGCAGATATATTGCGAGTTTTGCTGCCTGCGAGCGGTGGCGTCTAAGCAACGCGCGCGCTGGTTCCGCGGACGGGCGACGCACAATCACGAGGCTACCGCTGGCGACGTGAAAGGTGAGGGAGAGCAGGTGGTCTTGGGCGCGTGTTCTTCCATCTGCCGATGGGTTTTTTCATTCGTAAATAGAAGCTGACACAGCACTATCCCTTTTTCTCCTTCATTCGAAATATTAAATTTTGAAATTTAATATCGTTAGTTTACGCCCTTATCAGTTTATTAAACACTTCAACAATCGTCAATTAGTAAAAAAATTCAGAATGGTTATGAAAGTGCTTGCTATAAGAATATTTAAGTTAACTATTCACAAGAATGATGGAGAATCAAAGAACATATATACAGGTAAGTAGTTAAGTCACATACAAATCCAAAATACAAAGAAAAATATTCCAATAAAATGTCATTATTGAGTTATAATATTGACGTTATAACCTAGATATGCATGTTGTGTATTAAACACTGAACAATTCCTTCAATATAAAACGCGAAAACGATAGAAACGAGAGTAGCATTTGATAATACAATCAGTACGGTGTACGCATACTATATGAAATGATTTTAGTCAATACTCGCTACATCCTGGTTCAACATATTCTGTAAAAATATCTCCTTGAATTGTCACTACAATCTTCCCACCCAAGACACTTGCGAGGAATTACAAAGGCTTGCCGCGATAACAAGAACTTTGACATTAACGTTATCAGCATTGGAACACTTGCGGAGATATCTTGTTAGCACAAGAATTCTTACGACATATTTGCCCGACGACAACCAACACGACACAACGGGGACACACGAGCCTGCCTCATAGGGGCAGCCGGTCTCGCACCTCGTTTTCCGCCAAAAGACTCTCCGGAGGGAAACGCGGCACTGCACCTGACACCTCCCACTGTCGCCGGTTCTCCCGCAGGAACAGCTCCGTATTTCCTCCCCCGCGAGATCCCGCACGGCTCGTACACGGGCGAGATACGCCGCACACACACACACACACAGTCGCAGGCACGGATTGCGGCGACCTGCGATTCTCGGAAAGGGTGTTCTCCGGAGAGCGCGAAGGGTTGTTGCCACTAGGAAACGGGGCAAAACGGAGTGGAGTGTGCTCGGTAGAGGAGGGGGCGGGACGACCTGCAAATCTGGCTATGGGGTGAGGTAGTGCCCGGCCTGGTAGAGGCGCCGCCCGCGGCCAACGGGGTGCTAGATGGACGGAGGCCCACCGCAGCTCGCTCGCTAGTGGCTCTCTGGGGGGTCCCGCAGGTTCGTGAAGGGGTTAGGGTCAGCTTCGGGAGATTCTGGGTGAGGTGGAGAAGGAAGGGTGTTGGGGAAGGGAGGTGTTAAGCAATGCGAAACTAAAGGACCACCAGATTCACACAGCTGGTGGTAGTCTGTTTGTATTTGCTCCCAAAGGACCTGGAATTATTCTGAAGGCAACAATGGTTTTGTAACCTGCGGTTTGCGGAAGGAACGCCGGAATTTTTTTTTGGCACGCAACAGAACCTTGCGGTACCTCCTATAGATCTCCGCCCCGGCAACGATGAGGCAAGGGTTTAGGAGTGTTCAGTGGAGGGATGTTCAAGGGCCACTCAAGGGAAATCACAATCTCCAGGGAAACATAAGTAACCTTGGTTCTGCAATTTGTGGTTCGCATATTCAAGGTGAACCATTAATTTGTATCATCAAATGAACCCCTCTCGTGCATCCTAATATCTGCCTGCTTTACGAAGGGTTCTCTCTTGCAAATAAGCATGCTTACACATCGGGGACTTAGTGTGGCTACAATGAAAATCACTTCAGTGCCAAAAGTTACCATCTTATGGAATTTACGAATCGCACGTGCAAAATTCAGCATGGTAATGAATACTTAAATGTTAAGACGGTCGTTACAATGCACATAATTATTCTTCACCGCAAAGTATTCAGAGGCTAAGACTGATATTCAAACTTATTTCGTTCTTCGCGACGTATTTATATCAGTGACTAGTAGTGTTCAGTAGACTTGACGGCTGCTTGTACGTTTATTTTCTCCTTAATTTTTTGGTAGTTTTGGCTTGATTTTGGACTTCTCCTGGAATACGATAAACAGCAGACAACTTGTTGCATATCCCGGATAACTGTAACTTTGGCTTCCTGGTTTTTGTACTTGGAAAGTGGATTGTAAATAACCAGTAACTTTGTTCGAGCTTATTTTTTATCCTGCTTCCCGGCAGCGTTGCCAGTTGATTAAATGTATATCCGGGAACCAATCTTCAAAAATTCTGGTACTTTTACAAAAATTCTTGGTACCAGTGTCAAATGATTTAAATTCTGAAACTGTTCATATTATAAACATTATGTTTTAACACTCACAGGATGTTCCTTAAACTTCACACGATATCGAATCATTTTATATTGATAAACCAAATGAAAGAAATGTAACAGTATATCCTTTTGTACTCTAGCATACGCTAGAAAAATCCATATTATGGCATCCTAATGTTTTACGACAGTGTTTTCATCAATATCATAGTTACTTGAAATATTGGTGTTAGACTTATACTACTCATAAAAAAATATTAAACAAATACTAAATTGTACCTCACCATTAACGTACACTTAAAATTCTGGTATTTAAACGTTCCATGATGTCTTCAGCATGAAACATGGTATCTTCACTAAAATCCTGGTAAAATACCAAGATTTTGGTACGTCTGGCAACCTGGTATCTTCATATATATTCTGGGTAGAAGGTATCTTCATTAAAATCCTGGTAAAAATATCAGTATCCTGGTACGTCTTGCAACATGGTATCTTCATATATCTTGTGGATACAAGGCATCTTCATTAAAATCCTGGAAAAAATACCAGGATCCTGATACATCTGGCAACTGTATCTTCATATCTCTTCTGGGTAAAAGGTATTTTCTTTAAAATCCTGGTAAAAAAATGGTACGTCTGGAAACATTGTATCTTCGTACATCTTGTGGATACAAAGTATCATCATTAAAATCAGCATTAATAACACCAGGACCTTGGTACGTCTGGCAATACTGTTTCCCGGTCACATCATTCCCGTACTCCCATTTCCCCACCTGAAGAAGCCTGAAGCGGGGAGTGCCCTGTGGGGCGGTCAGAGGGACGGGGCTCAAGGGTCGCTCGGAGGGCGCGACGGGGGTCCCGAGGGCGAGAAGGGCAGCCGCTCCTTGGAAGGGACCCTCCCGAAGGCACCGGGCAGCGCTCGGCCGCCCGCGGGCGCGCCGCCCCAATTTATGCGTGCGGCCGCTGCGGTCATTAACGCGGCCGCCGTCGCCCCGCCCCCGCCCTCGAGGGCGTCGTAACGCCCCCGCCCTCGGCCCTTCCGGCTGCCGGGGCGCCCTTCGCTCGGGCCGCTGGCGCCGTCCATCACCCGCTGCTCGCCAGCGCCGGAGAGCGGAGCAGGGGTTTCTTTGGCGTGGCTTTTGTGCAAATAATGGACACGCGTTGTTTCACGTTGTTTTGAGAAATTAATAATAATAATATAATAATACTAATAATAATAATAATATTAATAATAATAATATTAATAATAATATTAATAATAATAATATTAATAATAATAATAATAAAATTGTATTTTTGACGAGGCTCAGGCCATTAGGCCTGCTCTTCCGCCTAACCACTTAAATATTTACATTATTTCTTATACTATGAAGAAGATCGAGGAGGGCATATTTCACATTTATATCTGGGATGCAAAACTAGGGACCATCCCGGCATACGCCTTAAGCGATTGAGTAAACCCAGAAAACCTCAATTAGGGTGGCGGCTGAAGGCCGAGGGAATTGACAATAATTGAAAAATATAAGAATACATACATTAATTAGAAAAAACAGTGGTAATACAAAGATAGTGAAATTAAATAACAAACCTATACAATAGGAAGAAAAAATTGCGTAATGATAAGAAGTGACACAGAGGCTGCAACAGCGTGGTAACATAATCAGATTGAAAAACAAACATTACAATATTTTCAGTTTCCATATCATCAGAAATTGGTAAGTTTTATTCATGAAAATGAAGATTTTCGTATCAAAATGCCCGAGTACCACCCAAAAGTGTGTGGATCATTACAACTGTCTATAAATTTTCTAAAATCAACCTTTTATATTATTGCAAATAATATCAATGTAAACAGAGTGTTAACAATATGAAATGCGCCTAGAAATGGATATGAACATAGATCTACGCTTAGGTTGGAATTATAGGGTTATAAAAAATGGCTAGTAGTCTATAAATTCAATTCCTTCTAATAGCGCTTAATCAGATATGCTTCTCCACAAGTGAGAAGATAACTCTGTAAAATATATGATTTTTGTTGTATGGGAAAACATTGAATGTACATTTATAAATAAAAAAATTAGAATTCACATCATAGTATCATCATACGAACAGGTCATTTGAAACTAAAACAATTGACTATCTAATCTTTGATTAACATGAAATGATCCTTAATACTCCTTAAGTGCTCTTTGCATTGAAATTTATTCATAATGAAATAATTCGTATTTTCCGCGGAGTCAAGAAAAAATGCATCATGAAGTAATACTAAACTCTCTGTCAGCCTACAGTATAAATTAAAGAAAGTGCTTATGAAAATTTTAAATATGAATGCTTTCTGAGGTCATCATTCCTCTCTGACCGTTTTTAGTTTTCTACATATTTCCAGATTATACTCAGTTATCAACAGTAATAAATAATATCTTTAAATGCCTCAATTACTTTATGCAAAAAAAACAACAACTGATTTTAAAGTTTAAAAAGCAATCCCATTTACGGGATATCCAAAAGCAATAAATCCGGGGAAGCGCATTCATTTCATTTACGCATCACGGCAGAGACCTCGCTTTCAGAACATTAAGCGCAAAGGCGATAACTGACAAAATAGCATAGAGCCCGTAAGCCACCCTCGCTCTCCGTCGCAAATAAAGTATGCGCCGCGTTCTTCGGTTAAAAGCGGGGCTCCAGCGAACAGTGTCCCTAACCGGACTCCCTTCCAGCGTTTCACAGCCACAATCCCCGGGATCCGACTAGGGATGGCCAAAGAACATCGATGTTTATAAAACATCCAGAAACGTCGATATATTAACCAGATACATCGATTTTCCACCAGAAACATCGATACGTTGACATCGATATTTTACGTTCAATGTTTTTTTTTAAAAAAAAAGATATTTTGTTACAAAAACATCTATTTTTTTACCTTTTAAATTTTTAAATATATTGTTAATAAATGGGTTCAAGCACGTTGTACAGTGGCAGCAAATTCACAGCAATGTCCTTGTTTTGCGTCATCCTCTTTATCGCGTTGCACATTTCACTTGTGCAATTTGAGAAAGTTTGGGAGCAGCTCGTGTTATGAATGTAAGTTATTGCCAGGCGTGTCATTATCTCAATCGATAGTGAAACATGGAATCGATATCGATAGCAAAACATGATGTTTTTTACTGTTAATTTTATTATTTACAATCCATAATAAGTTTTACACACTATTAACATGCTGGTAACCAAACAATAAAATATATCCCGTTTACGTACTGTAATTAAAAATGGATAGGAAAATAGTATGGATATTAGTCTAAAATTAAAACATCGATGTTTTAAATATCGATGTTTTTTGGTCGATGTTTTCATCGACATCGAAAACCCTGATAAACATCAATGTATCGATGTTTTGGTAAAATTTGCCTCCAATATATCCGACACGCTCCATCTATAGAAGTCGTGGAGTTTCCAGTACGGTCCTATGGACCCCTTTCCCTACTCACCCTCGTCTCTGTCCCGCACCCGCCATTTCCACTCTTTATTCTTTATTTACGTACTGTCCCAAATGCTCACATTTCGCCCAACGTAATCCTCTTCTCGTACTTGTCCATGTGCCAGTAGCTATCCCTACCACTTCCAAATCCTCTTTTTGGGGGTTGCTTCTAACGTCCGAGTCCCCTCCAGGGTTTCACGTTGCCTCTGATCCAACACCCATCGTGATGCTAGCCCTGGACTCGTGAGCACGCTGTGTCAATGCAATTTGTGGACTTTTCCGCCCCAGCCCGCTACCCTTCTTCTATGCAGCTCTCTCCCTCTCTCGGTCTCTGAATCTCTCCCTCTCTCGGTCTCTGAATCTCTCCCTCTCTCGGTCTCTGAATCTCTCCCTCTCTCGGTCTCTGAATCTCTCCCTCTCTCGGTCTCTGAATCTCTCCCTCTCTCGGTCTCTGAATCTCTCCCTCTCTCTCTCTGTATCTCCCTCTCTCTCTCTGTATCTCCCTCTCTCTCTATATCTCCCTCTCTCTCTGTATCTCCCTCTCTCTCTGTATCTCCCTCTCTCTCTGTATCTCCCTCTCTCTCTGTATCTCCCTCTCTCTCTGTATGTCTCTCTTTCTCTGTTTATCTCTCTCTACATGTCTCTGTCTGTATGTCTCTCCCCCTGTCTGTATGTCTCTCCCTCTGTCTGTATGTCTCTCCCCCTGTCTGTATGTCTCTCCCCCTGTCTGTATGTCTCTCCCCCTGTCTGTATGCCTCTCCCCCTGTCTGTATGTCTCTCCCCATGTCTGTATGTCTCTCCCCCTGTCTGTTTGTCTCTCCCCCTGTCTGTATGTCTCTCCCCCTGTCTGTATGTCTCTCCCCCTATCTGTATGTCTCTCCCTCTCTCGTCTTTGTCCCCACTTCTGCCAAACCTCCATGTTCTCTCTCTAGTGCTCTGTTTGTAATACATAGCTTTAGGCTCCACCGACACGCCTGTCAGTCTTCTACACACTGCTCACTTCAAGGTCCATTCACTTCACGTTCAACCTGCCTCACCTGTGACCCTTTCCACTCGCCCCCTCTCCTCATTCTGGTCTGTGTCTTCGCACCCGCCATTCCCATCCCGGGATTCCATACCCTATGCACCGCACTCCAATACCAAGTTCCACCCAACTCCATTCTCTCTGTCTCGCGGCTGCCCTCGTGCTCGTCACAGAACCCGCCCTGATTCCCATCCCTTTTCGGAGGTTCCCGCACACTGTGGCCCTAACACCCCCGTCTCTCTCCTCCCTCCCTCCAACTCCCGCCTCTTTTCCCCTCCAGCGCGCGAGGCTCGGCATGCATAATGCGGCGCGGTTCTTAATCACGGGGGAATGTAATTTGCTTTGTGCCCGAGATGTGTGTTCGTACGAGCAAGCGCCGACACCCCGGCCTCGCCTCTGCAGCGGCAGACCGCTCCCTCTACGGGCCTTCTCCGTTCCTGTCACCACGTGCAGGCCAACACAGTCCTCCTGCTCTCTCCGTCATGCATTCAGAAATGTAATATAGTCAGGGTCAAGGGTTGTATTTTAACAACGTCCTTGTAACACGATGAAAGTATAATGAAATATTTCAGCTTTATTGGTAAACACATTTTAAGTCCATGCGTTTTACAAATGAAGTAATAACTTTTTAGTCCTCTATCTTTGTTGTACAGATAACACAATGAAAAATAGTTAAAACATCTTACTTTTTCTGTTAGTTGTGTATTACGTGATCATTAGTGTTAAACTTCAATGTATTAAGTTTGTTTCATTTTTTGTGTATTATATCACACATTTTAAATACAAGTATAATTTAGAAACAGATGTGTAATATATTACAACACGAATGGGTCTGGTATCGACAGTTAATAGAAGAGGCGAGGTAGGTATTGACATTTTAAAAGAAATTTAATTATTTATTATTATATTACATTTTGAATCAGCTCCTTTTCCTACAGTGGAAAAAATGGCTTGTCAAGACTGTGGCAAGTTTCCACTGGCAATTTACGCGTTTCCCTCCTCTTTAATGAAATTATCCTCTTGGTCCTTACCATCATCATCTTCTTTATCCTTTTCATTTCAATTCTTATTTTCTTACTTATCTTCACTCTCAGAACCATCATTCTCTTCTTTATACTTTACATCACCATGCTCCTCTCTCTCTTCGTCATAATCGTTGCCATCATCCTCTTCTTTAGCCTTTTCATCACCATCCTTCTCCTTCTCCTCCTCCTCCTCCTCTTCCCACTGGGAGCGGTGGCTCAGTGCATCATCTGATGCCATTACAGTGCATCTGATTGGGAGGTCTTCGCTTCGAGTTCCGACGGTGGCAGGATTTTCGACACTAGCTTTTGAGCTAGGTCGAATTCAGTCACTGTCTGGAGAAGAATTCTGGCGGCAGGCTGTCTGATCGGTAAATTTCCGAGGTTTCTCCGATCAACACCAGGCGAATGCCGGAGCAGTACCCTAACAAACGGGTCACAGACCAAGTGCAATCTTTCCTTCCTCTTCTATGTCCTATCCTCATCCATTACACTCACACACTAACATGCACTACACTACCACACATGACGGGAGACTAGTCTTGAGCTTAGAGCGTGTCCCACCTGGGGCGGTGCCCCGCTGATGTGAGAGTCCTGGTTAGAGGAAAACTCCACTAGTCGACGGTAGGACGGCGCCGGATCTCGTCATCCAGCGGGGGAAGATCCCCGCCACTTCCCGATGAAAGAACATGAACTACTCTTACGGAACTAATGATCTCACTAGTCGGCGCTCCCGGAATCACTAACAATTAATCCTCCTGTTCGTCTTCCTCATCCTCAACATCACTGCCATCATCATCTTCATTATACTTTATATTACAATGCTCCCCCTCTTCATCCCCCTCCTCGTCATCCCCCTCCTCGTCATCCCCCTCCTCGTCATCCCCCTCCTCGTCATCCCCCTCCTCGTCATCCTCCCCCTCGTCATCCTCCCCCTCGTCATCCTCCCCTCGTCATCCTCCTCGTCATCCTCCTCGTCATCCCCCTCGTCATCCCCCTCGTCATCCCCCTCTTCATCCTCCTCGTCATCCTCCTCGTCATCCTCCTCGTCATCCTCCTCGTCATCCTCCTCGTCATCCTCCTCGTCATCCTCCTCGTCATCCTCCTCGTCATCCTCCTCGTCATCACCATTCTCCTCCTCCTCATCATCATCTTTACTTGGTTCGCCTTCACCCAGCCCGCCCCCGCCGCCGCCGCCGCACTCCCGCCTCCTGCCCCGCCGCGGGGCGATGGGGCGTCGCGGCGCTTGCGGGGAGGAGCGGGGCGGGCGCGTCCTCCCCGCGACGCAACGCGCCTCGCCGTCTCTGCTCGCGGCGGCGCCGGCGCCGCTTCGCGCGAAGTCTCGTCGCCGAGCTTACGGCGCGGGCGACGTGCGCCGAAAACGTAGTGGCGGCGGCGGCGGCGGCAGCACGTAGACGAACGGAGGGGAGGGGGAAGCAAAAGACTGAGGAGGCAGTGGTGGTGGTGGGCGAAGTGACAGGGGCGAGTGAAGTGGTCTGGCCGAACGAAGACTGAACGTACCGGGAGCGGTAGCTCAGTGCATCAACTGATGTCACTGCAGCGCCTCTGACCGGGAGGTCCTAGGTTCGAGCCCCGATTTTCGACACTAGCTTGTCAGCTAGGTCGAATTCAGTCGCTGTCTGGAGGAGAATTCTAGCGGCCGGCTGCTCTGATCGGTAGTTTTCCGTGGTTTCTCGGATCAACACCAAGCAAATGCCGGAATAGTACCCTAAGAAACGGACGGAAATTCGCTGTTGTCGCACGGACCGCGCGCGATCTTTCCTTTTTCTTCCCGGTCCTATCCTCACCTCTTACACAATAACATGCACTACACGACCACTTATTCCGGGAGATCGGTCGGAAGCTTAGAGCTTGTCCCGGCTGGGGCGGCGCCCCGCTGGTGGGAGAGTCCTGGATAGGGGGAAACCCCGCTAGCCGACGGTAGGTCGGCGCTGGATCGCGCCATCCAGTGAGGGAAGATCACCGCCATCTGCTGATGAAAAAGCATGCACTACACTTACTGAACTAATGACCTAAGCTATTGACTCACGCGGAATCACTAATCAACCAACCAACCAACTGTGAACGTCATGCTCTGTCGAGTGTCTCAGAAGTGGCAATAATAACGGCGGTGCATATAACGGGAGTGTTAACAAATGAAGGCCTCAGTGCAAGAAATTATTCACTCAGAAAATAGTCAAGGTGATATTTGAGGTTTAGTAAACTTCATTGACTTTTTTGTATTACTGCAAATTATTTCTTTTTCATATGACGAACGTTGTGATTTGATCAAAGGTAGTAAAGCAACTAAAAGGAAATTCATGGAAAAAATGTTTTGACGACAAAACTCAAAATTGTGGTAACACCTCCATGCACAAATCTCTTCAAATATTCAGTAGTTGGCGGTAATAATTAAATGATGAACGTTATTAAGGCGATTGATATCATATGAAAGTTGCTGTGTCATATCGCTGGGATATTCTGAGAAGATACATTTTCGACTGAGAAATTCAGAGCGAGATAGCTAATATAACGAGGTTTTGAAGGCAATAAAAAGTCCCAAGTTAAGTGTTAACGTTAGGAGTAATAGGGGTAGAGAGAAAATATTGGGAAATAGGAAAATGAATGTGTAGAGTAAGACAAGAAGACTTGCGCAATAAGGGTGGCAGAGGAGCACACCAAATTATCCCCAGAGGAGGTCGAAGACTATTGTGGTTCACTAGTAACAGAACCAAGAGACAGAAAGTGAAACTGAAAGAGAAATTGAGACACAAAGAGGGACTGAGACAGTATGGGAGATTGAGACAGTATGGGAGATTGAGACAGTATGGGAGATTGAGACAGTATGGGAGATTGAGACAGTATGGGAGATTGAGACAGTATGGGAGATTGAGACAGTATGGGAGATTGAGACAGTATGGGAGATTGAGACAGTATGGGAGATTGAGACAGTATGGGAGATTGAGACAGTATGGGAGATTGAGACAGTATGGGAGATTGAGACAGTGTGGGAGATTGAGACAGTGTGGGAGATTGAGACAGTGTGGGAGATTGAGACAGTGTGGGAGATTGAGACAGTGTGGGAGATTGAGACAGTGTGGGAGATTGAGACAGTGTGGGAGATTGAGACAGTGTGGGAGATTGAGACAGTGTGGGAGATTGAGACAGTGTGGGAGATTGAGACAGTGTGGGAGATTGAGATAGTGTGGGAGATTGAGACAGTGTGGGAGATTGAGACAGTGTGGGAGATTGAGACAGTGTGGGAGATTGAGACAGTGTGGGAGATTGAGACAGTGTGGGAGATTGAGACAGTGTGGGAGATTGAGACAGTGTGGGAGAGTGAGACAGTGTGGGAGATTGAGACAGTGTGGGAGATTGAGACAGTGTGGGAGATTGAGACAGTGTGGGAGATTGAGACAGTGTGGGAGATTGAGACAGTGTGGGAGATTGAGACAGTGTGGGAGATTGAGACAGTGTGGGAGATTGAGACAGTGTGGGAGATTGAGACAGTGTGGGAGATTGAGACAGTAAGGAAGATTGAGACAGAAGGGAGATTGAGACAGTAGATTGAGACAGTAAGGGAGACAGTATGGGAGATTGAGACAGTATGGGAGATTGAGACAGTATGGGAGATTGAGACAGTAGCGGGAGAGATTGAGAGAGACAGTATGAGATTGAGATGGGTGCATGGGAGATTGAGACAGAATGGGGAGATTGAGACAGTATGGGACATTGAGACAAAGTATGGACATTGGGAGACAGTATGGGACATTGAGACAGTATGTATTACTGAGACAGGTATGGGAGATTGAGACAGCATGGGACATTGAGACAGTATGGGGACATTGAGACAGTATGGGACACATTGAGACAGTATGGGACAATATATTGTATGGACATTGAGACAGTATGGACATTGAGACAGTATGGGACATTGAGACAGTATGGGACATTGACAGTATGGGACATTGAGACAGTATGGGACATTGAGACAGTATGGGAGATTGAGACAGTATGGGACATTGAGACAGTATGGGACATTGAGACAGTATGGGACATTGAGACAGTATGGGACATTGAGACAGTATGGGACATTGAGACAGTATGGGAGATTGAGACAGTATGGGAGATTGAGACAGTATGGGAGATTGAGACAGTATGGGAGATTGAGACAG